>JAODLC010000054.1:6666643-6695356 GCA_026781145.1 Hippopotamyrus pictus | reverse complement strand
CTGACACACACAGGTGTGCACACAGGTGCTCACGGACACACACTCTCTTGATCGGCTGTTACTTCTGGGCATGTGTTGTAATGCTGGTTGTGTGTGCTGTTTAACAACATTTAACGTTTGATGCTCATTGTGATTCATACAGATGTTGTATGGTGTCTTTCTCTTTTCAGCAGACAAGGAAGCAGATTCTTTTATTTCTTTCTTTTCTCTGTCTTTCTCTCTTTTTTTTCCCCTCTCTCCCTTTCTCTCTTTCCCCCTTTTTCTCCGTTGTTCCCCCCCCTCTCTCTCCCTCTCCTCCTCTTGAGGAAGCAAATAAAAATAAATAAATAAATACAAATAAAGTAGTCCTCCGCAGAGGGGGGGGTGGTGGAGGGAATAAATAAAAATAAAAATAAATAAATAATAATACCACTTACAGTTGACCAAAGTTAGTTGACTGAAATTACAGTTGACTTTGCTAAGGTGGCATCCTATGTCTGCACTACACCCGAGCTCACTGAGCTCTTCAGAACGACCCATTCTCCCTCAAACCCGACTTCATGAGAAAGTGCTTAATTTTATACACCTGTGGCAATGGGTCTGAATGAAACACCTGAAGTGAATGACTGAGAAGTGTGTCCCAATACTTTTGTCCATATAGTGTACATGGGTCCCTGGTCGGAGGGCACAGGTTACAGGTGCACCTAATAAACAGCCCACTGAGTGTATATGTTGTAGCCTGGGTATCAGACATGCCACTAGCACAATGAATGAATGAATGAATGACATGGAGTTGAAGTGGTGAGAAAAAACAGCTTTATGGTACAAGTAGCACTTACTCACACAACACACACTGCCCACTGAGTTGGCCCCCCTGACTACTCACACACTATTCAGTGTGTTTTGGATCCCAAGCTTCACTCTCATCTGTAAGCGTGTGAGTCTCAATGGAGGGCATGATGGGATATGAGCAGAGAAGCTCTCCAGTGTACCTGTACTTCTGCAAATGGCAAATCCATCAGCCATCATTTACAGCAGAATCCATCTCTTGGTTTCTTTGCCCCAGATAATACTGCTAAACGTCTGCTCTTGTCTTTTTACAACTTGCCTGAACTGCACACCTGAGGCACATGTAAACATCACTAAGATTGTACGGCTAACCATTGATTACACACTCAGGCACTATATAGACTTGTCCACCAACCCCGTCCTGAGTTATTACACTTTTTAAAGTCATTGCAAATCCTGTCTTTTGTCCGTAGCTGTATGAATGTGGCATCGTGACCCAAGGGGAACATTAACCTGTCATTGTGCCGCTGTTTAACCACATTTATGGTGTGACAATTAGTCCTTCAGAAGAGGAGACATACTACATATATGCAGAAGGAAAAGTTAAAATGTTTATTTAAAATTTATGTGATTAACTACAATGTAGGCTACATATAATAAGGAATTCCGCGACGGTGTCACAATTACGTTTTGTACACATCTGTACTAGGAAAACATGCAAAAATAACTTCAAAGAAAACCCCCAGATATTTCCGTTTTGAGAAGGTGCATATTTGGAGTAATGGTCGCGTTTTAAGAAGAAGCGTCTCCCTTTAATGGGCCGCGTGGCCCTACGCGCGCGCCCCTCGGAGGGACCGGGCCGCATTAACGGCGCAGGATGGTTTTGACCGGGAGTAACCCGGAGTCTTAAAGCGCCAGTTTGGGAGGTCGTATAAAAGATCCGAAGAGAGGAAAAGCGCTCTTACAGTGCCGTGCTTCGGTGTGGACAATGCCGGAGAAAACAAAGCCAAGAAATGCTTTAATTTAACTTTCTACCCAAAAGGATGATTATTCATGCTCTGGTCAAATCACTCTTCGTACTCTTGTAAAGGTATGTACTTTTTGTTTTGCTGTGTTTGAGTTCTGAGTTCATTGACTCAGTATAATGACTGCAAAACATTAATATGCACGCGATAAACTGTCCTTAGTCTTATCTGAGTATTTGCGTTAATGTTTTAATATATTTAGCTAAATTGCAATAATTGGAATAAGTTGACCCACCTCACCGTCGTCTTGCTTCTATGTTTAAACATCAAATATGATTCCAAAGAAAATTATAAACGGGTGTAAATATATGTTTTTGTAAGTGTGCTGTGTAAACTACAGCCAAGACAGTTTCTGAGCGACCACTGTAGGAACCATCTGCCAAGCATCTGTACTTCATTATATGGAGAAACTGCGCTGAATGTCCGACAGCACCGCTAGCCCCCCTCCACAAAAAGTTAACTGTTTCACGTTCGGACAACTGTTACTGCTTTGTACCCATGGTGTAAGGATGTTTGTAAGGTTGATCCTTACAGGATCCCGTATAGTATATTTATATGTAAATTAGTGGGCAGTCATACGGTTAAGCGGAGAACAAGATAGTTCTAGAGAGGTAGACATTGTCGGAGGTTGCGCCTCGAATAAGCAAGTAGTCTGTTGAAATCAACAGAACTGTATGTTGATTGCGACACCTGATTGTTACCTTAATATCACACATTGTTCAAATATCAGTACCACATTGTTATTGCATTTTGTTATTAACTATATTTTTATATTCGCTTTTATTTTGTCACATTTGCATATTTTTCGGTTTAGTAAACGAATGACTAATTGCGTTGCCAGGCATCGGAAACTGATGCTGTAAACCCGACAGTGGCACCTCTGAAAGGATTAATCTCTGGCAGGGCAATAAAGATGCACTGTCACTCATACCGTGCACACGTTAAGGAAAATAATTTGCGGCGTCATGAAAAGTTTTTGCCCAGTCTGATTTTCCGCGCTATACTTTATCACGTTGTGTTGTGTATTGTAGTTGTACATACACAGCGATAACATGACACCAAGCTTTCTATTCTTTGATATGCAAAGTGTCCTTGTGAACTTGTGGAGATTTGTGGCTCACTACACTAACACAACACAAATAAAGGAACTATTAAGGTTAGACCTTATTTGCAGCAATCAAGCTGTGAACATGTTTATGTTTATCAGCATGGAGAGGATTACAGAGTATCTTAGGCTCTGGGCCTTTACTGGACCACAGTCAGATTCACAGTGTTTGGAAAATGTTTGGGAGCGTCATGAATATTCTCAGGAGGGGTCAAGTTGTGAAATCATGGAGGAACAAGCAGACACATCCAGCAGTCCCATGATGGGCAGTGATGTGACTTTTCCATCAGGAAGAATCGAGACAGGAACATTCATGGGTTATGAATGTTCATGGGTTACGGCACAAACCTCTGTTCACTGAACATGAATACTCGTTTTGAATTTGTTCTTCATTCTGTAATGACTTTTTTTATGGAACACAAATGTCAAAAGATGAGTGTTTGTCTGACGCAATGCATGTTATGTCCGGTGGTAACCGATCTCTACATTTCACATTATGAACGTGACACCGTTGGTCAAGCACAGTAGCAGTAGTATCATGGATGAAGGCTGCTCTCCCAGTTGGGATCTGGACGACATGCCATTGACATGCCATCTGCCCCGTTACAGAGAATCTGACAGGAGAATATCAGACTATCTGGATTGATGTTCTGCCTGGTGACCCACAATTCTTGGTCAAGGCTCCAGGACGGACGGATGGATGGATGGATGGATGGATGGATGGATGGATGGATGGATTGTCCATTAGTTGAGGCTGAAGTGCTTCTGGGTTGTAGAGCCTGACACCAGGTCTTCACTGGCCTTGTCAAAGTCCAGGATTAAGCAGCATTGACTTAAAGCAGTTTATGCTTTTGCACCCATGACAGCTTATTGAGCTGAAGTAGCTCTGCATGGAGGAGATGATGTGAGAGACTGATCAGTAAATACAACAAACATGACTTGGTGTTGCGTAACTTTCTCTTTAACGAATAAATAACACAAGGTATCAATGTTATTTGTTCACGATAATCAAATATTTAGTTGAAGTTTTGCTAAAATAGGACATGGCGCAAATATTTTTTCACGGATTAAGAATTTGGAAGCTGGATGGATGGATGTATTGATGTACTATTCACACTAAAAGAAGGCTAGCATATTCTGTTAAAACACAAACCATCATTTATAACTTATTCCAGATGAGGCAGTGATGCTTAGGGTGATTGCGCATTTTAATGTTTAAACAGTATCTTTTTCTTAGGACAATTCAGAAGAGTGGTTGTAAGGTTTTGTACTTCGAGGTGAACACACGAAACATAATGAAAAGAACATAATTCCTTACAGTCTGTCGGATATTGTAAAAGGGAAGTCGGAACATCACAAAACGTACAGCGCTAAAAGATTAACGACAAAGGATTAACTTAACATATCATTTTGTCTGGCTTATAAATAGCGACTGTTCTTATGTTTACTGTAAATAAAGATTACTTTAGTTAATATGTTGCTTTTAAATTTCATTACATACAGAGGTTTAGTATTAAAATGATATCCTGTCTGTTTTAAATCAAAGATCTGATAAAGACTGACTGATTTAAAAGCGTAGGTGGTCTGTTAAATGTTTACGGATTTGAAAGCTGTGTGTCATTGTGCAAATGTGTGTCCTTGGTTAGACGGGACACATTGCTTCAAAAGCACACTATCAGCGGCCGTTGTGTGGTTCAGAGATAGCACAGGTGTACTTTGAATGAAATCTTAGACCAGCATGCCGTGTTTGGGGATACTGACCCTTGTTCCTTTGTCATAAATAACCTGCTGTTTCAGCTGAGAGCCCACTGGGGAAAGTTTCAGAGGCAAGATGCCCGTCTCGACCCAGCTGGGCCTGCTGCTGTGGAAGAACTTCACCTGCAGAAGGAGGCAGACGGTGAGACTCATTTTTCAGTTTTGGTTTCAGGCTGGAGGAGAGCAAATCAGGAACGTGGCTAAAGAATGAAAGATGCTATTATTTTTGTGGTATGTTCTCCTGCCTCTAGGAAAACAATGAAAGAAAAATGGAACAAGTACAACAAAATGATCAGCAAAAATATTCAAGTGCAATCTGAAATTCTGGTCAAAAAGGAGCCATCGTAAGACATTCTTCCAAACATTGACAACTTATCTGTATAGATAATAGATTTAAGTGTTAAAATTGCTTTAAGTATTTGGATTTGAGGCTATCGGTATTTGTATATAATACACTGTCAGGAAAAAAATGTACCAGTATGTACCTTTGCGCGTACAATTACTTGTCACTGAGGCTGTACCCTCGAGGGTCTGCCAATTGTACCGTAGTTGTAGGTAAATGTACATTTTAGTCTAATTTAAGGTACAAAAATGGAGGGACATCAATATTGTTTGTGCCTTGGGGAACAAAAAGCGCTAAAGCCTCTTTTCAGCACTGTATATACCCCACGATCCTGTACTGGATCGGCAGCTGGGTGATGGATGGATGGAGAGTAATTATGTAGTTCATGAGTATATTTGCCCCATTAATATCTGGAAGATGAAAGAGCTGATGACATTAAATGGGAAGTAGCCCGTTACATTACAAAGACTTTTAACTGGGCGAAATGCAATCTGTTTGTCTGTCATCTGCAGAGCAATAGCCATAGGTACTGGTTTATTCTTGATGAAAGTATGTTTGCTGGTGTTATTATCCTCATGAAGGTACCGTTTTAGGTGTAGTTCTGAAGGCCACTCTGATATTGGACCGAGCCGTATAGAGGTCCTGATACTGAATCGGGAGTTTTGAGAATCAGGAAGGTTCTCCTTTGGTCTGATCTGAGAATCGGGCAGGTTCTCCTTTGGTCTGATCTGAGAATCAGGCAGGTTCTCCTTTGGTCTGATCTGAGAATCAGGCAGGTTCTCCTTTGGTCTGATCTGATGATGCTGATTTTGCAGCTGCAGCTCCTGATCGAGATCGTCTGGCCGCTCTTCATCTTCTCCGTCTTGATATCTGTGAGGGTCAGCTACCCCCCGTATGAGCAACATGAATGTAAGTGTCTATCTCTGAGGGGGGGGGGGGTGTCTTCTGACTCTTTTTGTAGTTGAGTCATTGTCAGAATAGGACACCCTGCAAGCCAGTGATGACTTCAGAATGTTCCATTGTTTCTACATCCCAGCTGTGTTACGAAACAAATCCAGCTACCTTGTGATTCTTAGTACCTAAATCATTCCACATGTTTTTTTGTACACAGTCAAAAGTATGCATTTTAACACAATGTGCTAATATGATTCGCATCTTGGAAATGCTAGGTAATAAATTAATGTATACAGTGACCACAGAAATATATTTTTGACATTGAAATGTCATGTTTGCTTAATTTTGCATGAAATATGTACGAGTAAAATTACATAGCATTATATCATAATAACGTGATACACAGCATAATATCTTAGGAATCTTCCAAATGAGATTTGAATAGCAATATGTTGAACTGTCAAAACATCACTAATTGATCATTACATGGGAGGTAAGAGCTGAATTGGTTGTGGAAGCGTGTATATCTCCCTGAAGACTTGTGAAACATCAGTTTAAAAGGGTATATATTTCTGTCAGCCTGTGATCCCAAGGTCATGTACCTTGAAACAACAAGCTGGAAATGTTTGCCTTCCACTGAAAATTAAACTGGCTCACTTTCTGGGAAGATGCCAGAACAGCTTGGCTCTATGGTCCAGTAAGGAATAACTACTCAAATAAGAGCAATTGGTTATGAAAAGCATGAATTATTAAATAAACCAATACTTGAAAAAAATATCTTTTCTGAGCAAGGTCCTGCTTAGTCCTGCCGCTATTCCCCATTAAACTGCTCACCTCACAAAAAACACACAGACAATTTTCAGTCCTACGATACGATGCACCATGTGGAATTTTAACGGCATTTATAAGGCCAAAATGAAAATGGAGTTCGATAAACATTCAGATGAGTGTACTGGAAAATTAGCTCATTCAGAAATGTCATGAGCAGTCAGCATTAGCAAAGGGCTACAGCCATCGGTGTAGCTTAGCAGGAATGTAGCCACTGTAAAGTAATGGGTCTGATTCCCAAAAATAGCTTCAACATCCTGGTCAGTGAAATGCATGGAACCCTGTCCAGCAAAATGTACTGGGAGAGAACTGGTATTTACCAAGGGTTGCCAGACCATCATGAAATTTATTTCTGGCCACGGGTCTGTAGCTTAAGTGTACAAACAGACCTCGGTGTCTGATCTCTTGTGCGTTACGCACGTAGCGTTCACTAACAGTGTAGCACTTGTGTAAGCCGAAGCAATTGTCCTGGAGAGTTTCGGTTTACCGGACTCCTTTAGCATGCAGTAGAGGAATGGGTCGCCATGTTTGCTTCCAGGGATTCGAACTGACAACCTTTGCCTTCTTAGCACAGCGCTCTACTTCTCGAGATACATTCGCTAGTAGTGTAGCCCGCGTCCAACAGCCCACGTGACGTGTTACTGCTGCCACAGGATACTGAGAAAGGGTCTGTTCCCGCCAGGCCACTTTCCCAACAAAGCCATGCCATCTGCGGGCACCCTGCCCTGGATCCAGGGCATCTTCTGCAACGCCAACAACCCCTGCTTCCGCTACCCCACCCCTGGAGAGTCACCTGGAGTCGTGGGCAACTTCAACAATTCTATGTAAGACTGTGGACATGCTTTGCCAGTCAGTATAATGATCTGTAATTATTAAACATGCATTTTATGTTCGGGCTTGGGGTTTGCCTGTGGAAACATTTAACATTGGAAATGTTACTCTTGAAGAGGTGTATTTGTATTTTATAAGCAATGCTTGATTATATAGTAGCAATATGTAAAGCATACACATGTCGAAGCATTGCATTCCATGCATTTTTCTGGCCTTAGTTCAGTAGATCATATGCAAAAAATATGGCCAAGAAGTGACTGTAAGTAGATTAAGTGGAGAAGTATTTTGGTCGCCTTCAGACAGCATATTGTCTCTCACAAAGTATTTCTTTCGAACTGCAGCATTTCACGCCTGTTCATCGACCTGAAAAGGATCCTGCTGTACAGCCAGAGCGACAGGAGCATGGAGGGTCTGAGGGCCCTGGCTCAGGCCTTGAGGACCGTGCAGAGCCACGCTCTAGGTAGGGCAGCCGCACGACTCGCGCAGAGACGGCCAATCAGAAGGCCGATGTGCTCGGGTAGGGTGGGCCCATCGCGGCCGTCGTCCAATCAGTGAGCCGCCTCCATGCTTTATGTTTGTTTATTTATTTGCCTGTTTGTTTGTTGTATTTTTTAATTGTTTGTATGTTTGTTTATATGTCTGATCGGGTCACTAGCAGAGCAGATGGCTGCTGGATGCCAGCTCCAGCTTTAATTATATACTGAAAGCAATATGTCAGATTTCTCTAGAGTTCTTTGGATAAATGCTGCATTTTGAGCATTATATACTCAGATATTACCATACATCTGTATTTAAGCACACTTGAATTACATTGCCCGATACGCTAACAGAAGAGAGACAGAGTATGTGTGTGAAGTGGACGCATCCTAAATATGCGACATGGCCATTGTGCGCAGGCGTCAAACTGAAGGACTTTCTCCGTGACAATCAGCCGTTGTCGGCGTTCCTGGAGAACAACATGTCATTCCCACCACACGCCATCGAGGAGATCGTGGAGGCAGACATCAGTTTGGAAAGGGTAACTGGGGAAGATGGAATTGCATGCAAATGAAATAACACTGAATATGCATTAATTTCATTTTTTCCATTTCAAACATGCATTGTTGTTATATTTGCGGTTATAATATTTGTGGTTCTTACGCTTCATGTTCAGCTGCACAAGGGGTTGATAAATTCAATAAAATGTTTTTCTCTTTTATTTTAGTTCATTTGACTTGAATATTATATACAAATTCAGTGTGTGGAGCTTATTCCGGGCTCACGCTCCTCTGTCCTGCGATGTCCATGCCCAGGTGCTGAGGAGAGGGTTCGGCGTGCGCCTGAGGGATCTGTGCAATGGGACCTCCCTGGAAGAGTCTGTGAACGCGTCGGACAGCAACGTGCTTCTGCTGGCCCGAGGCCTCATCTGCAAGTCCTGGGACCAGTGGCCCAGCGGGCCGGAGAGCCGCTTCCTGTCCAGCTTCGACTTTCTGAAGCCCATGCAGGTGAGCACATGCTACGCTGCAAATCAAGCTTCAGCATCTCCAGTCCCAGAGGCCACATAATATAATACTTTATCCCAGATCGCCTTCTAATACTAGAGACATCAACCCCAGCTCTAAAATAAATCACCTCATTAGATTAACCACCATTGCATTACTTTAACTACACTCATGTTTCTTTTAATTGTTCTCTGCAAATTAATAGGGATTCAAAAGACTTGTTATTTAAAGTTAAACCATAACATGTGTCCTCGAAGTATAACATGTCCCTTTGAAGAGGTTTGGGTCATCCTGGCTTTGACCAACCTCAGCTGGTTCTTGACTGTTTACTCATCCTGGCTTTGACCAACCTCAGCTGGATCTTGACTGTTTACCCAGCATGACAGTCCATTGTCCAGAAAATTAAGTCATGGAGCCATATGACGAGGAGCCCTGTCTCTTTCAGACGGTCCTTTTTATTGGTCGCTTGTGTTTTCTTGTGTATCCCCATGATAGAAATGGCTGGTTAAAAGTCAATGCGATCGAGCCTGCAAATATGATACGACGACACTTTAACTTTTATTGATTTAACCCACCCATTGAGGATGCAATGGACCTCATGACTTCTGTGTCCTGTGATAAGCTCCAGGCTCACTGTGACCTCACACTGGATAAGCAATACCAGAAAAAAAACCAACGAATCATTTATAGCGACATTCGGTATTTAGTCGCTTTACACAAGCATGAATTCAGGTGCATTGGAATGCTTGTCTTTGCTTAATCCGTCTTACTCTTCATGAGACAGGGATGAGAGAAGGCTTAGGGTCAGCCAACGTGGGATGCCTCTGGAGCTGGGGGTCAAGGGTCTTACTCAAGGGCCTACAGTCATGTGACTATTCTGCCAAGGCTGTAGTTCAAAGCAGGCGTCATCTGATCAAAGACATAGGGACTTAACCCACCAAGACACTCACCAGCCTATTCTTATGGAAAGTTAATTGAATGGTCTTCAAGAATAGTGGCTCAATGCCGATTAAGTTAGATCAGTTAGTTGCCAAAATAAAAGAAAAAGTATATGTAATCTTGCATAAATCCATCCATTTTCTAATCTCTTGCTTGTTTCTCATAATCGTGCTTTAATCTAAACACCATTAACTTCCACTTAATCAAGCGATTTTGTCCACAGGGGGATGTGAAGTCAGACACTCAGGTCATCCAGGAGCTGTCAGAGGCAACAGAAAGCTTTCTGAAGAGCTTGGGGTCCCTGGTGGTTCAGGTAGGTCTGCTGTGGAGATCAGTCATAGGAGGCTTCTTGCGCTTGTGAAAACAGTCGCAGAATGTCAGCCTCTCTCAAGTCGTAGGTAAAACGCTCGTAAGACAATATGGCCGTTCCAAAGGTTACTTTGGTCTATCTCTCGTATCCTGCTTGTTTTACAATAATCATCCATACTTAGTCACTTTTCATTATCTCCTGTTGATATTGGGGGAGAACTTACATGTTGTCCGTCACGCAACTCACACCTCCATGGGAGTTTTCATGTAGAGCTCCGGATGTGGGAAACGGCGGCTCAGACTGGGACGCGCTCAGAAGGACTTAGTCGCGCATCCGTTGGAAAGTTGGCTTTGAGGGGCAGCAAAGCAGTAGGAGAAGCAGGTGGAGAATTAAGTGAGACGCCGGGGAAGACTAGAGCGTTATAAAGCCAGTAAACTGTATTATTCTTTGGGTGAGGATAAGGGTCTATGGGTGTTTGTCAATATCCGTACCTGACCATACTTCTGTTTTCTTGTACCCGTTTGACATCATCTTCCATTGCCAAAGGACAGTTCCAACACTCAAGAACAGCAGTACTAGTGGAAAATTCCCCAGGTGCCCCACCAATGAGATCAATCCCATGAATTCATCGTGTCTCAAGTTTGTGCTAGCAAAAACGCTCTTTCCAAGAACACAGATATATTCATTGCATTCTTGGTATAGATAGACACCCTTTGTATGGCATAACAGAACAAGCAGCACAATGGAATTCGACGACTCACCGGTAATGTAGGGTTCGGCAAACCCAGTCCAGACCTCGGGGACCCACAGTCCACGTTTTTTCCGGGAGCTGGGAAAGAGCAAAAATGTGGACTGTCTGGCATGGAGCTCAGAGGGAGCAAAAACGTGGACCGTCTGTGTGTCCCCGAGGACTGGATTGGGAAACACTGCTTTAGTGGGTTAAAGTTGGCTAAGTGCTGAGCTAAGAAAACCTCTTTAGCCCAGTTTGAGGGACAGCGCCAGAGACTGCAGCATCTTACTCGGATGGCTCAGCCTTTAATGTGGACAATCCTGCCTTTCTCCTGGGGCCACCCACTCTGAAGGTGATCAGATGTATAGATGAATGAGCCATTGGTCTGTAGTATGTGGAGCGTCACTGGAAGTGTCTCAGAGGGAAGATCTGTGTTATTTCTGCAAAATCAGCCAAGGTTGGCAGCATATTACCGCTGACGTGGCTGGATAAGGACTGAAAAAGACTACCCTGAAATGACATTAGTCATCCTACCTATGAAAATTGAACTTTGAGTGAAAAAGGGCATGTTTTCCCAGCATTCCACTGGGTAAAACCCGAGAGAGAGGGCTTTGAGTTTGGATTCCTTGGTAAGTGATTCTGGGACGCCTTTCGCTGTACATGAGCTGCATTTTAGTTTCTGTTTTGTCCTTAATGGACTGGCGGTGACTTTGCTTCTTAAAATTTGTGTTCCTGGCCTGTGTTTGGTGCCTCCGTTGGTGCCAGGTTTTAGTCTTTGCTAGCCAAACGTCGCGGGGGGGGACTAGAATCTGGCCACCAATATGCAGTGCTTCCGAATGTGCTTTCTGTCTTTAACTTTCCTTTTTTAATTCTCATTGTGCCGCAGGAGGGGTTGTAATTATCGGGACAAATTTCTCAGTCTTAATCGTTTCTGGACTGCTAAATATTCAGCACACATCAATTTGGTCCCCTATTACTGGATATTATACTGTAGTTTTAATAAAGAACAGTAGGACAAAGGTTAGAAGTGTACAGAATGTGGGATTATAGTAAAATATTTAGTTACCATGGTTTCAGGATTTACATGGCTATTGAAATGAAACAGTACTGCATCAAATGTGCCCACTCCCCTTACAGCCAACAAACACTGTATGCAAAATAACTTAACGCCGTCTGAAAGCCCTGAAAAGAACACGTCCCTCACTGCTATGGAAAACGTGGCTGTCTCCTGTGCTGGACGATAATCGCCCCCAACATAGCTATGCGTGCGGGAAAAGGCGTTCAAGCTAATTAATCTCACAGCTGGCCGAGGCAAATGGCTTCGAACAAATTATTTAAGCATCTCAGCTATGTGTGTGTCGCAAGATCAAATATTAAAAAGTGTGGCGGACGGATTAGAATAAGCCTTTTGAGGGCTTAATCGATAGCTTTTTAATGCCGTTTCAAGGATTAAAAAACATGCCAAAAGACTTTCCTAGACCGCCTGTACCGGTCGTGAAGCATTGAGCACCGTTTAGCTGATCCGGTGTGAATAGCCCTAGCAAGAACCTCCATTAACAGCTATCACCTGTGCCGCCGACCCCCTCCCCACACACCGACCCCCGCCCTTAGCTCGCCAGCATGAGGAGCTGGCACGACCTGCGCCGTGAGGTCCTGTATCTGATGCACAACGCCAGCGGCTCCCCCATGCTCGTGTACCAGGCCGTCTCCCGCATCGTCTGCGGGCACCCCGAGGGGGGCGGCCTCAAAATCAAGTCCCTCAACTGGTACGAAGACCACAACTATAAGGCTCTGTTTGGCAGTCAGAACAGCAGTGAGAACGAGCCGGTGTTCGTCTACGATAACTCCTCCAGTAAGTCACCAAAATCAACGTGCATTTATTCTGTGTTGCGACTGAGAAACAACTGCTGAAAAGGTATTAATTACAAATAAATCACATCTGTGGGCTAATTACAGGCAGGTTTGAATACAGATAATTCATAGCTAAAATTATTTGTAACTACATGATTTTTATTGTATCGAAAATGTACTGGATAATTGTTAATGGATGGAAATACATGTCCACAGTTAAGGATATTATTGCCCGTCTTATAAATTAAACATCCATCCATCTCTCCATGCCTAGTAAAAGGTTTCAGTCTATAAGTAAATCAGAGCCTTAACAGGACAGGTATCTGAATTGTTTTTTATGTCAGATTGAGTTGTAAAGTCAGAGGACTGGAGATGCTCTGCTGATATCTCAGATCTGAGCATGTTCCAGTTTTCTCAGATGAGGGCTATTATGGCACAAGGTCTAATAGCTTGTTATACAGTGAGTACGGCTGGGAAGGAAGGCTGGAACATTGCGGCCGTTGGTCAATTTTGGCCCCCACTCATTTCCCCAGGCCCCTTCTGCAACAAGCTGATGATGAACCTGGAGTCCAGCCCCATGTCTCGCATGATCTGGAGGGCACTGAAGCCCCTGCTGGTGGGGAAGGTGCTCTACACTCCGGACACAGCCGCCACACAGAGGATCATCAAGGAGGTGAGTGACGGCTCGTGGGCGGAGCCTCCGAAATGGTATCTTACGTCCTGTGGTGTTGAAGTTCTTGTGTGCTTCTCTGCATTTTTTTTGAAGGCTCATAATAAATATGACTGATGTATCTGTTTTAGGGTGACCAACCGTCCTGTATTTCCCAGACTTGTCCTCTTTTTTGAGACCTAAAAATGCCTGAAATATCCAGGATTTCGCTTTATGTCATGTTGACATTTGCTTTCTACAGCCAGAATACTTTCTCTGTGATATTTGCATTGCTTTCATACCTCTCTTTGTATCCCGCACCCAGTGTCCTCTTTTTTTGCCCATCAAAACATGGCCGCCCTAACCTATTTGTTGACTTTTGGTAATGTACAGAAGTGAATGATTATACAAAAGCGAGACGCCGCCCAAATGAGTAATACAAAGTACTTTGCCTAGAACAGGGTGTCTCGACCTGGCTTGCACTGTGGAAGCATTTCTAGGAAATTCAGTGTTGGGGGGGATGATCGTGGAAGAGAGTAAAGGAATAAAACCCCAGAACAGTTAAGTAAGATGCCCCCCCTCTCGCTCTGCTAGGTGAACAAGACATTCCAAGAGCTCGGTGTCCTGCGGGATTTGGGTGGTGTTTGGGAGGAGCTGAGGCCCAAGATCTGGAACTTCATGGAGAACAGTGAGGAGATGGATATAGTCCGGGTGGGTATAGTGCCTCTGCTCTACAAGTGACTAAACAGACACATACCCAGAAAGAGTCCCTTGACAGTCACTTTTGTCAGTCTCATATCCATCCCCACTTAATCCCACCTGGGGAATTATCCCAGGAACAATGGGCACAGACAGGAACCATCCCTGGGCAGTGACACACACACACACACACACACCAACCTGCCCTGCATGCTTTTTGGACTGTGGGAGGAAACCAGAGCCCCCTGTGGAAACCCACATGAACATGGGGAGAGTGTGCAAACTCCACACAGAAAGGACCTGGGACTGAACTCAGGACCTTCTTGCTGTGAGGCAGCAGCACTGCACCACTGCGCCACTTCACCACTGCACCACTGCGCCACTTCACCACTGCACCACCCTCCCATCTCATATGTTATAGCAAAAAAAAAAAAAAAAAACAAAAACATCCAAATAACAAACTAATACCAAGATAATCCAGTGTTACTGCAGCAATGGACCAGTGCACTGTTGCGATATGGTAACCAGCTAACAGTCTAGAGGTAACTGGATCGAAAGTGATGCTAGATAACTAGGCTGTAAATAACAGTGAAGGTAACCTGTGTGGACAGAAGGTTTAGGTAATTGTGACATTCCATTCATTTCATGGAGCAAAACACAGAAGAGGAACACTACCATGTGTAAACGAGTGTTGATGCAAGTTAGAAAGGGAGACAGATTCAGATGTGTGTTGGTATAATTAGATTGTCCACAGTTTCAATACATAATGAAGTATAATTTATTATGAGAAACAAAATAGCACAATTTGTCAGTTGTTTCTTCCAGTGACAGTAGAGCATCTGCAGTAATTTACATAAAATCCTAGCAGGTCATAAAATTTCCACTTAATAGTTTGCGATCTTGCATTGTACCAAAATACGATACTGCCGCCTTGTGGTAAACACACCGTATGACACCATCTCACTTTAACCTGGTTCATACCAAAAGTGCACCAACGGCGACCTGATTATCCATTAGAAATTATTTGATTGTCATGTTCACGCCTTAGAATATAGGTTGGGAGTGATTACTGATGATCATTAAGTACCATTGTAAAATATGTGGAGACTCTTACTTGGTGTATGATTCGTGATGGATGATCTGTACTATACTGCCCCCTTGTGTTTTGCAGACTTTACTGAAGAACAATGGCAATGCCCACTTCCTGAACACCCAGCTCACTGGGACAGAGTGGAGGGCAAAGGATGTGTCCAGTTTCCTGTCCAAGCTCTCTGAGGACACACGGCCCACGGGGACAGTCTTCACATGGAGAGACGTCTTTAATGAGACTGACCGTGCCATGCAGACCATCTCCCACTTTATGGATGTGCGTCTCTTTTACCATTTTCCCCAAAATCGTTGTGGAGTTCCTTGTGCTTTCCATCATCCATGTGCCTTCCGGGTCTCCACATGACATCAGATTTCCTCAAGAAGGAAACCAAGATGTTATGGTCTAGATGTAATCTAGACATGAAGATAATATTAAAATACTAAACGATCTTTAATGCAAGCAGTGGTATTGCAAATTATATATAAAAAAATAACCTCATTACTCTAATTTTGAGTAATTCAGTAAATGTAGCATGGTTTTGGTGGAACGGTAGTGTAGCCTTGTAGATAACCTTAGTGCTTTGATGAATTTATTTGATAGATTATATTGGCTTGAAGCCCCAAAGAATCTGTATCTGAACCTTGTAACTAAATCTCAGCTATACAATGAAACAGCTGTAATACAGTTTACCATTAAGGTTCCACATGTGAACTTTCACTTTCAACGTTTGTTGGTGACATTTCAGGCGGCTCACTTCACTGATGATTCCTTCTCCAAAAGTGTGTCAATTTAGATAAACTGGAGCCAGTGGATAATGAAGAGATCCTGGTGAATGAATCCATGAGGCTACTGGATGACAGGAAATTTTGGGCTGGAATCGTCTTCCCGGACATAGAATCCAACAGTTCCGAACTCCCACCCAATGTGAATTACAAGATTCGCATGGATATCGACAATGTTGAACGGACCAATAAGATCAAAGACGGGTATGCAGATCTGTTCTTGGAGCCTTTGCCATTTGAGGCTTCCAGAGTGTGGCTGATGTTCGACTTTTCTCTCCTGGCAGTTACTGGGATCCCGGTCCGAGGGCCGACCCCTTTGAAGACCTACGCTACATCTGGGGTGGCTTCTCCTACCTTCAGGATGTCATTGAGCAGGGCATCATCCGAGCAGTCACCGGCACTAAGGAGAGGGTTGGCATATACATCCAGCAGATGCCTTATCCCTGCTACGTGGATGATGTGTAAGTGGTAATATAGGGTTCAGGTACTAGGTTGGTCTTCTTCACTGTTGTCTTATGGAGTTACACTGCAGTGCAGTTGTTTTTCTTTTTTTGCATCTTTTTCAGTTTAAACTACTAAGCTACTAATAATTATGATTTAATAAATAAGATTTTACCGATACAGAGGTGCATCCCAAGTGCGCCCCGAGTGCATCCTAAATTTTATCTGGTGCATCCTTTTTTAATCGGGGCAGTCACTTCGTCAGCTTCTATGCCGGTGCACCGATGTGAATCGGTGAATCTTAGCATCCCTAATTTGGGGAGTATACTTGGTCAAGATTAGCAAGTCTGACCCTGATTTTGGTCATTTAATGTCAGACCAGCCTGTGTGATTGTCTATGTTCTCAGAAATTTAATGCACAGACTAGTTGGATAGATGACACTGTTGGCTTGTCTGGGTAACGTATTCGGAATTTGTTTCTCCGCCGACCTTCAGCTTCCTGCGTGTGACAAGCCGCTGCATGCCCCTCTTCATGACCCTGGCATGGATGTATTCCGTGGCCATCATCATCAAGGGCGTGGTGTACGAGAAGGAGGCTCGGCTGAAGGAGACCATGAGGATAATGGGGCTGAACAGCGGCATCCTTTGGGTCAGCTGGTTCATCAGTAGTCTGATCCCTCTGCTAATCAGCGCCGCCATCTTGGTTCTCGCCCTAAAGGTAAAGTCAACCCATGTACTGTAAATTATCGCTGTTGTGTTTTCATCAGATGATAATTACAGGATGATAGTTACTGAGTAGTATTTTAGATTGATTTGCGTGCTCTTTTTGTGAAGAAGCATTTGGCTACTCCTCTATTATTGTCTTCACAGATGGGGAACCTACTGCCTTACAGTGACCCAGGGGTCTTGCTGGTTTTTCTCAGCTCTTTCGCCGTGGTGACCATAATGCAGTGTTTCCTGTTGAGCACCATCTTTTCCCGGGCCAACCTGGCAGCAGCCTGTGGAGGAATTATCTACTTCACTCTTTACCTGCCCTATGTGCTCTGTGTGGCGTGGCAGGACTATGTGGGTTTTGGCGGCAAAGTCCTGGCTGTAAGTAAATAACAAATATGATTTACAAGGCGTTGGTTTGGTTTCAACACTAGTAGGGAGCAAATCAGCCTCAAACCCCCCCACCCCCTAAATACACATTGTTCTCCCACAGTATTGGTGGGGACAAGTCCCTACCTTCCACACCCAAATCTACACCCCTGAAAATATATATACAACCCTGTGCAAATTCATTGAAGCCAGTTGTCGTGTCTATAAGCAGACAAACTGAGCACAGTCAAGACGGACATCACAGTCACATTGATTCATACTTATCTCCTTGGGTCCAGATTTAGGATCTGGTGGATTGATAAAAATTGTTTTGGAATAACCCAGGGTGGGGCGCCTATCCATCACAAGGCACACACACCATTCATAGCTATGGGGAATATGGCAACTGAAATTAATCTCAGCATGTTTTTGGACTGTGGGGGGGAAACCAGAGAACCTGACCCTCAGTGCATTCACCTGAAACACACATGGATGGCTGGAGCACAGCTCTAACCCCACCTGAGCAGGCCTGCCAGTCTGTGGGCATGGTGCATCCTCTGTCCATCCTCTCAGCCCTAACCCCACACGAGCAGAACTGCCAGTCTGTGGGCATGGTGCATCCTCTGTCCATCCTCTCAGCCCTAACCCCACACGAGCAGGCCTGCCAGTCTGTGGGCACGGTGCATCCTCTGTCCATCCTCTCAGCCCTAACCCCACCTGAGCAGGCCTGCCAGTCTGTGGGCATGGTGCATCCTCTCTCCATCCTCTCAGCCCTAACCCCACCTGAGCAGGCCTGCCAGTCTGTGGGCACGGTGCATCCTCTCTCCATCCACTCAGCATACTCTCTGCCCTGTTGGCTGTGCAGACCAGCAGGTCCCAGGCCACCGCATGCATGTCAGTGTGGCAGCTTGTTTCAGTTCATTTGCACAAATGTGTATATAACTACTTAAACCAAGCATGAGCATTATGGTTTCTACACGTCGATGCTATAATAACCATGGTAAGTTACGTTGTCATAGAGAGTAAGCAGATTGCATGCTGTGCTTATACCTGTTCACAGAGTCTGTTGTCTCCAGTGGCGTTTGGATTCGGTTGTGAGTACCTGGCTCTTTTCGAGGAGCAGGGAGTTGGCATTCAGTGGAGCAACTTACTCTCTAGTCCCCTGGAGGAGGACAACTATAACCTCATCACCTCCATCATTCTTATGTATTTTGACTCCTTCCTGTATGGGCTGATGACCTGGTACATTGAGGCAGTTTTCCCAGGTAATGAGGGAGGGGGTGTATCTCCGCATGACAGTGTTGCCGTCTAACAGAGACACGTCGTGTTATTAACCCACTGACTGTCTCTCTCAGGCCAGTATGGGATCCCAAGACCCTGGTACTTTCCTTGTACCATGAATTACTGGTTTGGGGAAAGTGGGAAAACATGGACTCCGAATAAAAAAGTGAATTCAGAAGGTGCAGTGATTTTTACTGGCTTCCTGGGTACCTGTATAGTTGATCTTTATCACAGGGTGGGGGTACAGGACGCAGGCCACCCCCGACCTGGACAAACAGAGTGAATATTTTTGGGTAGAAAAGCGAAGCAAAAACATACGAAAAATACAGGATACAAAGATCTGCGGGAGCGAGACATCCTGTGTTAGGCTGCCGTAAACACGCTTGGTGTCCTCCCACCAGTACTGTACATATATTTTATGCATTTATGAGTCGCTAAACTTTTTGTGTGTTGTATGATCTATATATGTCCTGTGTGGCTTTCGGAAAATTTCCAAAAAATTCCAATTTAATTTCTTATTCCGGCCCCGGAATATATGTAACCCGGGAAAACTGCGATGCAGCTGTACTTGTTGGTCTGCTTGTGCATATGGCAAATAAAAAATATCTTTATCTCTTAGCTATATGCATGGAAGAAGAGCCAACCCACCTGGGAATGGGAGTTTACATCAAGAACCTGGTAAAGGTGTATCGCCATGGAAACAAGGTGGCCGTGGATGGGTTGACGTTAAGCTTCTACGAGGGTCAGATCACCTCTTTTCTGGGCCACAATGGTGCAGGCAAGACCACAACCATGTAGGTGTTGAAAACCAAACTGGCTGTGGGATAAAGCAAGAATGTAGGACGTGAAGGATCTGACGTGATGTGTTTCTGTGTTCAGGTCCATCCTGACTGGGCTGATTCCCCCCACGTCTGGTACCGCATACATCATGGGCAAGGACATCCGCTCAGATTTCAGCACCATCCGACAAAACCTAGGAGTCTGCCCACAGCACAATGTCCTCTTTAGCATGTAAATAGCCACCATTGTTATCGTTGTAAACTTCAGTGCAAATGAACTTTACAAACGACACACAGCATCTGCCCTGTAATTTATGACTGTAAATGATTCTTATTTTGTCCAGGCTTACTGTGGAGGAGCATATCTGGTTTTTTGCCCGTCTGAAAGGTCTCTCTGAAGACAAAGTGAAGGCTGAGATCGAGCAGATTATCGCCAACGTTGGTTTGCCACACAAACGCCAGGCTAGAGTCAGCCAGTTGTCTGGTAAAATGCTTTTTCCTGCTTGTTGAGAGAGACGATGATGAACATCTCAGCATCTACTGCAGATGCAGATCGAGTGGCTGTTCTGTCCTTTTGCAGGTGGAATGCAACGGAAGCTGTCGGTGGCTTTAGCATTCGTCGGAGGTTCAAAAGTCGTCATCCTAGACGAACCGACCGCCGGTGTGGATCCCTGTGCCCGTCGAGGCATTTGGGATCTCCTGTTGAAATATCGTCATGGTAAGCCAATTGCTTGTTCATGCTGTCTGTATTACAGGGCTAGAGGACTATAAAAATTAAGATGGCACCCTTGTTATGATCCTACTAGGCCGCACTATCATCCTCTCTACCCACCATATGGACGAAGCTGACATCCTGGGAGACCGCATCGCAATCATCGCCTGTGGGAAGCTCTGCTGTGTGGGCTCCTCTCTTTACCTGAAGACTCATCTAGGTACAGGTTACTATCTGACCCTAGTCAAGAAGGACCTGGATCTGTCCACCAGCTCCTGCTCCAACGGCACGGTCTCCTACATCAAAAAGGTGTGAGAGGTTGTACAGGGATTATTCTTGGCTTTCCTAGGCTTGGTCATTGAGTAAAGAAGAAAAGATTAACCTGTATTCATTATTGACATTGAAGATTTGTCAGTCATAGCGTTTTTTGAGGGTGTCAATATTTTTATATTAGCTTTGTGAAATAATGAAGGGAATTCTGAATGTTCCTGGTCCAGGAGAACAGTGATTCGGGAAGGTGCTCTGATGCTGGGATTGACGACAAGTGTGAATCTGCGACCATTAGTAAGTTGGTGAGAATACATTTACACAGCTCAAGTATACAGTAAATTTATGTTCATTCAGGGATTTCTAAATGTGCCTAATCAAAATGCATGTCACTGACGATTCCTCTCGACTCGTCCCTTTTCGTCCTGTCCAATCAGATGTATCGCTCATCTCTGACGTGATCTTCAAGCATGTGCCTGCTGCACGCTTGGTAGAGGATCTGGCCCATGAGATCACTTATGTGCTTCCCTACAAGTCAGCCAAGGACGGTTCTTTCGGGGAGCTCTTCCATGAGATCGACAACTGCATGTCTGACCTGGGACTCTCCAGTTATGGTATCTCCGACACCACTCTAGAAGAGGTATACGGACAGTGTCCCGCGGTCATCAGAGACTTTAGACCGTAAGCAGTTCAAACGATTATAATAGTTTTTGGTGTACCAGGCGTGTAAACCGTTCCCTTAATATCTCCGTTCTGTCTTCTCTTCAGATCTTTCTTAGGGTCGCCAAGGAGAATGGAGGAGCTGACGCAGAGATGATTTCAGGTTCGATGCCTACAGTAATTGAGTACTTATTGAAGAACCCAGGCTTGTGGCTGTATTGTGCTCTTCCATGCATTGAATGAACGCGATATCTGGGGCCCGCACTTGCACAGACGGCACCATTCCGACCCATAGGAGGCGTGCTTTTGGAGATCGCCCGAGCTGTCTCAGACTGTTCACCAACGACACCACTTTCAACTGTGAGGAGTCTGAAACTTACCCAGGTAGAGCTGTTTAATAAAGCATCACTTGAATGATTTCAGACAAAGTATTGTTGAAAGTAGTGTTTCTCCAGAAGTCCTTGAACTTTAAATATAATTCAATTGTGAAACAAAGGTGGAAAGAGGTATGCTGTATTTATAACACGACAAAACGAGAGCATCACTGCAAAACAAAATGAGGCACAATAATCATTTTCTCGTGATTATTATGTTTTGATAATCATTGGAAGCCAAAATCGTAATTGAAATTAAAATTCAAATAATCACCCAGCCCTAAAGTTATGAATGAAATATTTCAAATATGCTAACTTTTCAGGGTGGCTGAGTAGGTAGCCACTCATCGACAGGACAAAGGGGGCAGAGTCCCATCCCCATTCTGTGTGAGTCCTTGGAACAGGAGTTTCTAAAGCCATGTCCGTGAATTCAGTCATTTTCTCTGTTTAGAGTCAGACTGCTTAAGTGGAATAGAGGGCAAAGGGTCATACCAGGTCAAGGGCTGGAGTCTGAAGAAGCAACAGTTTGTTGCCCTGCTGTGGAAAAGGTTCCTATATGCTCGCCGCTCCAGGAAAGGTTTTTTCGCTCAGGTGAGAAACAAAAACACACTGCATGACCTCTAAGTTATCTCCTAAAACACACTGCATGACCTCTAAGTAATCTCCTAAAACACACTGCATGACCTCTAAGTAATCTCCTAAAACACACTGCATGACCTCTAAGTAATCTCCTAAAACACACTGCATTACCTCTAAGTAATCCTCCTAAGGCTGTTCAGTGGGTATCTGTATGTAACCTGAACCTGTCGCTGGCAGATTGTGCTACCCGCAGTTTTTGTGTGCATCGCCCTGATCTTCAGCCTCATCGTTCCTCCTTTTGGAAAGTATCCCAGCCTGGCTCTACATCCCTGGATGTATGACGAGCAGTTCACCTTCATCAGGTATGAGCAGAGCTTCATTAATCTTATCGTGAATGAATGAACGTTAAGCCCAGAGCAATTTCAACAACTTAGAAACTAGTATGTTACAACAGATGCTAAAACCTATGTGAATCAATCGTGCATGTATATCTTACCTCCTACATAAATCACAACTGTTTTTGCAGCAATGATGCCCCTGAAGATGCCATAACTCAGAAATTATTAGATGCCTTGACTGACCGTCCTGGCTTTGGAACGCGCTGCATGGATGGTGACCCTATTCTGTAAGTGTAACCCTCCCCAACCACTGTGGCTTTCAATAGAAATTCTTGTGGGCTGATCCATGAATGTTGTTTTAGGAACAGCCTGTAGGTTGGCTGATCTAGATTAGTGCATGTGGTTGTTGGAAGACCCTGTAAGTTGGCTGATCTAGATTAGTGCATGTGGTTGTTGGAAGACCCTGTAAGTTGGCTGATCTAGATTAGTGTATGTGGTTGTTGGAAGACCCTGTACGTTGGCTGATCTAGATTAGTGTATGTGGTTTTAGGAACAGCCTGCAGGTTGGCTGATCCAGATTAGTGTATGTGGTTGTTAGAACAGCCTGTAAATTGGCTGATCCAGATTATTGTATGTGGTAACAGAGATGCGCCCTGCCCGACGGTGGAGGATGACTGGATCATTCCCAGTGTGCCGGACAGTGTGCTGGAGCTCTTCTTAAGGGGAAACTGGAGTATGGAGAACCCATCCCCCGCGTGCGAGTGCAGCTACGGCGGACGCAAGAAGATGCTGCCGGAGTGTCCTGCCGGAGCTGGAGGCCTGCCGCCCCCCCAGGTATGAGGCCCCCTGCAGAACCCTCTCGCACGGCCCCTTGGTCGAGCTCCCGTGACTGATTCCATGTTGTCTCTGGTCTATGTGGTAATCATTTTTTCCTTTCGAAATGCAGTGGGTTTCTAATGATAATTTAGCATGGGGACCTCAACCTCAGGGGCCTAGAGGGACACATTTTAACCAGAAACAAATGCAAAGGAATGTAGCTAAATATGTTTTGCAGTTTTATTAAATGAGTTTAGCTTGCCACTACCAGTTTTTTGCCTTGGGGGGAGGAGGGTGCCGACAGGTACCGGATGTTAAGATGTTCCAAATATATCCAAGCTTTTACAATTCAATTAGCGTTACATGCAATGTAAATGGGTTACACCTAAATAATACGTAAATCTATTTACTGGAGATTGATTAATTGTTCACTAGCTGTCTAGCTTTGCACCAAGAGAAACACATTGTGAGGACAGCATACTGTCAATGACATTAGCATTGTCATAGTAACGTCACGACAAGGCACAAAATTAAAGGCACAGAACCAATTTTCACACAACTTAACAACAATTCTGTGCTAATAGCTATATGCTACTAATGATATGTCCAGGACCAGACATGTTGCAGGCTACAAAGTAAAGCCTGCTGAATGCCTAGGACAGGGGTGGCCAATTGTATCCAGGAAGGGCTGCTGTGTAAGTGGGTTTTTGCTGTAACTCCCTAATTAGATCACTAATTAGAGGACTGATTGGCTGAAGAGTCTTTATACTTGGGTTTGAACAGCTGACCTAAAGGTTACCCCAAAAACCTCCTTACACACTGCCCCTTTGTGGATAAGATTGCCCACCCTTGACCTAGGATTTAATCTGTGATGATGAAGCATTCGCTTCTGGAGATTACCACATTACAAACAAGATCGCCTTCTTCTTGGGGATTTGTGTCTTTGTGTAGATAAAACTCACCACATCAGACATCCTACAGAATCTGACAGGCAGAAACATCTCAGACTACCTGGTGAAAACATATTCTCAAATCATCGCAAAAAGGTTTGTTGATTCACCTGTTTTCATAGCATTTTATAATATTGGAGAAGTTATGAAATTTCAAAGTTTATTGATGTTTTTCCAGCCTGAAAAACAAGATCTGGGTCAATGAATTCAGGTATGGCTGAAGAGCATTTGTTTCATAAAATGAAACATTCTAAAGTTAAATTTTGCATTCTAAAGTTAAATATGACAATGGTGCCTGAAATAGTGATATATCTGTTCCTCTGAATTCCTGTTATAATGTTTTGACTCAGATATGGCGGCTTTTCTTTGGGTGCCAAAGGCTCCCATGGGCTTCCGGGAAATAAGGTCAACGAGGCTATCGCAAAGATTAGGAGTCGCCTTCGCCTGGAACAGGTACGTCTGCCCTAAGATCCCTGCATCCCCTTGTTCTACCCTGTGCTTCACTGTCTGTCGCCCCCAGGGCACTGCGACCGACCGCTTCCTCGGCAGCTTATCCAGCTTCATCGAGGGCCTTGACACTAAAAATAATGTCAAGGTAAGTCGATCAAGATTTATCACTGTCTGTAGGGATTTCTGTAATTCAGTCTGTTTCCCAGAACCTCCTGGGAATTAGCTTCCTATCCCTGGTGGTTTGTTAGTTAGATAGACAGACAAACAAACAAACAAACAAACAAACAAAAATGGATATCCCATTAAAGTACTACAAGCAAGATAAACACATGAATTGCTTTGCTGTGATGGATTGGTGCCCTGTCCTGGGTTATTCCCTGCCTTGTGCTTGTAGTTTGCGGGATTGGTGGATTGATGGATGGATGGATGGATGAATAGACCCTTGGTTTGAAAGATGTATTGAATGTAACGTAAATGCAATGTAAATGACTTGATCAATGACTTCCCCGAATATAATAATCTACGAAGACAGAAACTTAATTTCTTACAGGTTATGTCAAAAACTCTTTTGTGTAATTAGTGGTGTTTCTTATAGTTTGCACTGACAATATTCCTGTCCAGGACTAAACTGTCATTCCCTGTTAAATTTAACGATTCTCCTTATGCCAAATTATCCAGATCTGGTTCAACAATAAAGGCTGGCACAGCATCGGAGCTTTCATTAACGTGATGAACAACGGCATTCTGCGTGCCAACTTGCCCAAAGGCGAGGACCCAAGCAAGCTGGGCATCACGGCCTTCAACCATCCACTCAACCTCACCAAGGAGCAGCTCTCCCAGGTGGCCCTGTGAGTGCACTTCAAACCGTACAAGAATCAGGCTAGCAAACCTCTCAAGTGGTCCTGTGAGTGCACTTCAAACCGTACGAGAATCAGGCTAGCAAACCTCCCAGGTGACCCTGTGAGTGCACTTCAAACCGTATGAGAATCAGGCTAACAAACCTCTCAAGTGGTCCTGTGAGTGCACTTCAAACCGTATGAGAATCAGGCTAACAAACCTCCCAGGTGGTCCTGTGAGTGCACCTCAAACCATGCGAGAACCAAGCTAGCAAACCTCTCAGGTGGCCCTGTGAGTGCACCTCAAACCATGCGAGAACCAAGCTAACAAATGAGCGATATTTACTGTCAAGCAAAGTGACCCTCTGCTTTTTTTTTTTTTGGTCTTCAGGATGACGACATCAGTGGACGTGCTGGTGTCCATCTGCGTGATCTTCGCCATGTCCTTCGTGCCGGCCAGCTTTGTGGTTTTTCTAATCCAGGAGCGCGTCAGCAAGGCTAAGCACATGCAGTACATCAGTGGCGTGCCGCCCTTCCTTTACTGGCTTGCTAACTTTGTTTGGGATATGGTGAGTCTCTAGGAGTCCCGGGAACCTGCGCTTCAGGCGTCTTGACTAAGCGTCTAATTGACAAGCGTCTAATTGCACTATTGAGAACTTATGAAGGGCTCTGGGTTTGTCTGTGTTCTAGTGTAACTACATAGTTCCTGCAACCCTGGTCATCGTTATCTTTATCTGCTTCCAACAAAAGTCCTATGTGTCCTCAACTAATCTGCCTGTGCTGACACTTCTGCTGCTTCTCTATGGGTGAGTGAATCTGGCCAAGCTATGCTGTAATGGTTTCAGAATGGACGAGCTCAAATCGACTGGGACTTCCGGGTTCAGGTGGAGACTTCTCAGTTATTATGTTACAGGTGGTCCATCACGCCACTGATGTATCCAGCTTCGTTCTTCTTCAAGATCCCCAGCACTGCATATGTGGTCCTCACCAGCATCAACATCCTAATCGGAATCAATAGCAGCGTCTCTACCTTTATCCTAGAACTCTTTGGCAACGAAGTGGGTAGCTTTAATTAATAATCCCTATTTAAAAAAAGCTTAAGGAATGCCTTTGCTAAAGTACTGTTCCTGACCTCAAACTGCCCGACCATTCTTCCTCTTGCAGGAAATTGGGAATATTATCGACGTCCTCAAGAACGTTCTACTGGTTTTCCCGCACTTTTGCCTGGGCCGAGGTCTAATTGACATGGTGAAGAATCAAGCCATGGCAGATGCCCTTGAGAGGTTTGGTGAGTTATATGAATTTCACGTTAGCATGACACCAAACAGTGCTGCAAACGTTGTGAGAGTAGGTGGTCGTCTCTCACACCTACCCTGGGGGTCAAATTGATGTCAGGCTTTAGTAACATAGGTATTGTGGGAGCGCGTAAGAGTTTTGCGATATAGAGGGTCTGACGGTAAGGTGCTCTGCTTGCAGGTGAAATCCATTTCTATTCCCCACTGGCCTGGGACATGGTGGGTAAGAACCTCTTCGCCATGGCGGTGGAAGGCATAATCTTCTTCTGTATCACTGTACTCATGCAGTACAGTTTCTGCATTAAAGCCAGGTAAGTGCAGCTTAAAGAGAGACAGCTTGTCAGTTGTTATGCTGCATGTTCACTTGAGTCTCATAGACATGATTTTGATAGTGGATATAGTGCCTGTTGTGGCACAGTGTCTATAGTGCAGCTTACAGCTTGGAGGTGAAACAGTCTCAAGCCAATGTCATAGAGCTGGTAATTGTACCTGAAGATCAATCATGGAGGTCAATGGCAGAGGAATATTTGCATGGGTCACAGAAACCTAATTCTTCCGTGTGCTGCCAAATTCCTGAATTTCATTTATTGTACTTATTGTTATAGCAGATCCATAAAATCATGTATGTTCCTGTCAGGTGTCCCCTGTCCCCCATCTGCCACATTTAAGCACTGCGTCACCTGACTCTCTACAGATCATTCCACACCAAGCTAAATCCTATTGGTGAAGAAGATGAGGATGTGGCAAGGGAAAGGCAGAGGATACTGAAAGGAGGAGGACAGGCTGATATTCTGGAACTCAGACAGCTAACTAAAGTGAGGATGGACTCCTATGGTTATCAACTTGAATTAATAATTGCATGATATGGCATGAAAGATCTTTGGAAATGTTCAGGGGATTGTGCATGTTGCTGCTCTTGCAGATATACAAGAGGAACCAGAAGCCGGCCGTTGATCGCTTGTGTGTGGGCGTCCCACCTGGAGAGGTAGGTACTTCCTTTGCAGAACATTCTGTTGAAGTTTTAAGCTCCATGGACTGAATATATACAACCTGTTTGTACCTATGTAGTGCTTTGGCTTGCTTGGTGTGAATGGAGCCGGAAAAACAAGTACCTTCAAAATGTTGACTGGAGACTCAGTAATTACATGTGGAGAAGCTTACTTGGATGGAAAGAGGTTAGTGACATATGTATTTACATATGTATTTCCTTAAGAGGCTAACCATGCCTCAAATTATGCCTGAAGAACATTATGGCAATATGTTAATCTTTTATAAAACCATATCCTATCTATGATTTTCACCCTTCTCTTGTTCTCTGTGTATAATATTGTCTTTAGTAACTTTTAGTGGACTAGCTATATTCTGGGACTTGAGATTTGGCTTGAACCAACTGGAGACTTAATTTGGACTTGCACCTAGCAAGTTGATGTCATTGGTGGCTTTTTGACAGCGTGCTGACAGAGATTGATGAAGTGCATCAGAACATGGGTTACTGCCCTCAGTTTGATGCGGTCAACGACCTTCTGACTGGCCGTGAGCATCTAGAGTTCTACGCCGCCTTGCGCGGGGTGCCAGCGAAAGAAGTTTGCAAAGTGAGTAAGCATTTATTTATTTTATTGTGGTAAACAAAGGTTTTTTTTGTTTTTTTTTATGTGTCCTGTCCGGCAGCTTCAGCAAGCAGAATAATGGTCTGAATGTACTGCTGTGTCAGACATGTTTGCTTTACCATGAGGGGCTCTATAAACTCTGTATAGGCCCTTCATGTTGGTCAATTT
>JAODLC010000054.1:6609699-6622239 GCA_026781145.1 Hippopotamyrus pictus | reverse complement strand
ATTGGCAGACTCTTGAGGTCTCACAGTGTACAATGACACAGCTGGACACAAATTCTGAGAATTTTCCTGGGTAGAAAATAGATAGATGTGTGAATATGAAACAGTGTCACTGTGTTTGTATATTTTTTGCATTTCTAGAGGCTGGAACAGACTCCGCGATGCTTTGGCCGATTATCATCCCTGTTCTGTGTGGGATGATATTTATCATCACAGTCGTAGTCATCTGCAGGAGACGAAAATTTGTTAAGCAGGGGACAATCTAACGTGTGAGACACAAAGACCAGTGCACAGTTTTAAGTGGCTTATGTGTAGTTAATTATGTCGTTATATCACTCAGGATGAAGGCTGGATTTAATTTCCCATTTCAACAGGGGGAATTACTTTTAAGGTTGCTGACTTTGTTAGACAAACAACTAAATTAAAAACCAGGCTGGGTAAAATGATATACTGGGAAAGTCAGCAAATGCTGTCTGACAGGCCTAAAAGAGGCTTCTGTTTTTAGTTTTCGTTTAAAAAATGTAAGATGGTATCTCACACAACCATCTGATGTATACAACGATTTATAAATATTATTTTAAAAATGTCAGTCTCAAACAAAACTTCAATTTCATGGTTCTGTAAAACTATACTGACCCCTTATTGAGCACTGTTGGAAAAACTGGCCCATGCATGAATCTAACTGGCAGAGCCTGATGTGCTGTATCTCAGGAGTGTATTGTACTGTCGAGAATAACAGCAGTATACTTGTCCTCAGTTAGGTAAGTAAAATATATGTTAATCAGTTTCCTGGGATCAGACAAAATAGGTGAACAATCATGGCACTAATGGAGATAATAGAAGAGATTGAGATGGTGGAGTAGACATCATTACATCTTAGAAGGAAAATGCATCGCCTGGTTTTTACTGCAAAGGCTTTAATGGGCAAATCAGGGTTCATTCCCAACAGTACATATGTAGCTTGCTGACATTCCATATTGAATTTAAACTCCTTGCCTTCTCTGAATGTGTTTAAAAATCTCTTAAACTCTGAGCTTTATTCTATGTATAGTTTGTGTATTTGTATGTGTTTTAGTCTGTGGTCTGTGTTCATATTAATCATCTGTATATATGTATATGAAACTTTTTTTATCTTTTTTTCTTATTTGTTGCCATCTTGGCCAGGACTTCCTGGAAGAAGATATATTGTATCTCAATGGAACCTTCCTGGTAAAATGAAGGATAAATAAAAATTAAAATTAATACATTATCAAAACAGTAGGTGTTTTTGTATATCTCATGGGGGCTTTTGACAGGGCTGCACGATGTATCACTCTGTTGATCGTGATGTGCGCATGCACAATAATCACATTGCATTTGTCCACACTGCTTTGTGTCTGTTGACAACTCACAGCAACATCACTGACTTATCATCTACCAATAGAGTGTGTCAGATAAGTTCTATTCGGCTGTAGTTTACTTTGGGTAATTTCACCCCCTTTTTTGTAGAATAAATACAGCCGTGGAAAAAATTGAGACCGTAGCACAATTCTTCCTCTCATTTCTCAATGTATGTGTGTGCATCTGTCAATAGTGTATATTTTTCTGCAAACTGCAGCCTGGTTCTTCTCTGTTTCCCATTAATGAAAGGCTTCTTCCTTGCTTTATGGTCTTCAGTCCTGCTTCTAGGAGCCTGATATGAACTGTCCTAGCAGTGCACTTCACACCTGCACTTAATGTTTCCCATTCCTTTTGAAGGTCACTTGATGCCATCTATGATTAATGAGTATCTGTTGGATAAGCTAACAGTCATCTCTGGCATTAGAATGTTGCTTCTGCCCTTTACCTGGTTGGTTTCTGGTCGTTCCCAGTATCTCCTGCTTCACCTTATTCTTGTGTACTGCTGTCTTAGAAACTTAGAACCTTGAAGCATCCTGATGCTCAGCGTAGCCTTCTGCCAGCAGAACCAGAATTAAACTGGGATTTAAGAATGCAAATTTATTTAAAAATATAGTGGTCTCATTTTTTTCTGCGGCTGTATATCAGTATTTCTCATGAATATTTTGCATATCAAGATGCGTGCAGCCCTAAGTTTTTGTACTATAAATCATAGAATATTAATAGGTAAGTGTTACAGGGATTGTGTTGAAATGATTGTTGCCTGTTACTATAATATAATTGTTCATTGAGCATTACTTGTGCTGTGCAACAAGGGTTAGTGCTAAGGCCTAAACTATTTATTTTGACAGGTGTAAATAAGTGTTTAATCTGGAAAAATAATTCATGCTTTTTGGCAATCAAGTATTTTTTTTGTTTTTTTTTTTTTAGTTCAAAAAATGATTGTTAATGTTAAAGGAGTATGTTATGCAGAAGTACTAGCCTACTACTACTGGCTGGTGAGAGAAACGTGGCCGCTGTGTTTCATCCAATGACAATGCGCAGACAATGCGTTCTCCTGAATCTTTAATAAAGGATTTTATACAATATCACCAAGTCTCTGTACTTGTATGTGTGTGATCCTGAAAGTAGGAATAACAAAAACAGAATAAGGCATATAAATATTACATGTGCAGATTACGGTATCAAATAAACAGTTCACGATATTGCCTTCACCGTTATCTTACTGTAACTTAAAAACAAGCATCAATGAATAATTATAATACATAAAGGAATACAAAAAAGCTGCTGCTGGGATAAATAAATAGATAAATATACTAATATAGACCGTTTACCATATCATAGGCATTGCGAGACATCCGAGGTAAACGCAACGAATTCGCTAAGTAAAACATCTAAGGGGCTCATCTACCATTAACCGTATATAGTATAATAGTATATAGTATATATATATAGTATAATGTCAACATAAAACACCCTCGTAGAATGCACATTCGGAAACTTGCGGGTATCTGAACGCACACAACTAATGACGCCCAGCACGGTATATCGCCCTTTCTCTCCCGATACAACTAAACCCACGTTATAAAAGGAGAAATAAAAACATGGCGGGGATGATGTCCAGCTTACGCTTAGCCTCAGTTAGTTTCCTTATTGGTCACGTATCTCCGGTGAAGTCGTCCAATGACAGCAGGAACTGGGCGGGACTTGCAGGGTGCGAGCTGAGTAGACAACCCTTCAGCGCAGAGTATATGAACTAAATTCCTTGGTGGTATATTAGACTGCAAGCTATGCTGGAAATCTCGTATAAACTGTCAGCAACACTGGCAAAAATTGTTGCAATTTTATGAAAGATGAGGCATTTATTGAATTTTGCCACCTCTTGTATTTTGTACTATTTGCTGGTTTTACTGCACCTGACTAACTGTGCAGAGGTGTGAGATAATGCATGCAATAATTCCAGTTAAATATGTTTTAAAACAAGCTATTAGAATAGTCAATGGTATAGGATAAAGACACCAAAGTTTAGAGGTATAGTTGAATTTAAGACTGGATAAATGTATAAAGCAAGTGATAATTTAGCCTCTCTAAAAACACAGAAAAACTATTATTAAACAGTGTGAGATGTTACGAATTCTAAGGAAACTTTATATATATTTTTATTGGGATACTGGTGTGTGCGTGTATGTATATACACAGTGGAAACCAGAAGTTTACATACACTTCAGAAAAAGATACAAGCTTTAACTTCCTGACTGATGTCTTCAGATGTTGCTTCAATACATTACACACCATACCTCACGGTGGGATGGTGTTCTGAGGTTTGCAAGCTGCCCCCTTTTCCTCCAAATATACTATTGATCACTATGAATGAAATTATTCTTCTGCTTGAACAGTATTTGATACCTGGGCCATCAACAGAGAATACAGAGTAATGAGTTTTGGACCAATGTCACCATCAACACTAAAACACTTACAGATATGTCTACAGAACACTGCACTGACTTTCATATTTATAACTACAGTTACATTTTATTTGTACTTGTGTGCATATATTTCCTGTTACACTAACAGTAACCTGGGTCTCATTCTGCAATATCCTGGACTGCAGTATCTCAGCTGCTATACATAACCACAAAACTATACTTGCCGATTGTGTACAATACTCTTTTTAGTACTTTAGTAGCTTTATATTTCCTATTTTTAATTGATATTTGTTGAATGGAGGCGCTGTAAGGACTGCTACTCAGTTTCGTTGTACTCTGTGCAATAACAATAAAGGACTCTTACCTTTGCGGTTAGAAAAATTCAGAGTAAGCTCACGTGCAAAAAACAAAATCTTTAATGTAAAACCAAAGACAACTTTCAAAATTAATCAGACATGTTAGAAGTATGTCTAGATTTTCAGATTAAAAAATTAAGAGTTAAAAATGTCCACAGTAAGGCCTGCGTGGTATTTCAGTTCAAAGTCCAACAATCACATTTTAACCGGAAAAATTAAGTGGAAAAAATAGGCACATAAAGGTAACCATGGAAGGGAAAAGGAAAAAAAAAAGTGCAATGCTTAGTCATACTGTGCGTAATTTAGAGGTCTTCGCTGTTGAGGGATGTAACGTACTGGGTGAACAAAGTATTAAACGAAGGCAAGAAAAACTTCAGTGTATCAAGGTCTGTTTTGGCGCTGCTGCGATCCAACTTCCAGTTAGAGGAAAAGCAGGTTGACACTTTAAAGCATCCCGATGGCCCATTGGTCTGTGTGACTAAATCAAACGTAGATAATATCACCGTTACTGCAAAAGGAATAACAGTGATGCACTGCACTCTAATCGAGCTTTAAAAGGTAAGTTTTTCAAAGCACCTATGCAGTGCAGTCAGATGAATATATTTGGGTACCGGCCTTTAAATTATTCATAATTAAAACAGCTTAAAAGATGTTTGGCTTCAGAGACTTTGGTGATAAAGTATAACAGCCGGAGACTGTAATATGCTGGCAACATTAAACATGCATATAGAAAACTGGAATTAAAATTATCTGCCATTTTACAAATGGAAAAAATACGACGTCAGACACTCGACTCCGTCTGCTTACAGAGTGGAATAAACTGTTAATGTTGCCAAAGATGACTGAACAAACGGAGGACATAAAAAGTTTGTTCTTCTTATGGCCTGCCATGTTCAGAACGACTGAGCATGCTGGTTTCATTGTGGGAAGACGGCCGCCCAGAGCACGATGGCATTCACTAGGGGGTCAAAGGTCAGGATGGTGTGTGGGTTACTAGAACAGGAGGGATCACGAGAAACAGATGGTAACACAGGAGTCGCCTGTGGGAGGTCTATGTGTTCTTTACCTGCCCCACCCCCTTCCCCAGACAGACCACCTAGATGCCCAAGAGTCAGTTAGTGGTAGCCCACATCAGCCAATCGGCCTTGCGATGCCAAGGGTGGGTGTGGCCTACTCAGATCCTCAATGAACCGGGGGGTCTCGAAACGTCACGGTGCCATCTTGCATCCCGAAGTAGACCCGCTCCACCATGCCGACGAAGAGCCCCGTCTCCACCACGCCTGGAAGGAGGTACAAAGGCCGGCGGTCATTACGCTGCCACCACGACGGGAAGGAGGTGCAAAGGCCGGCGGTCATTACGCTCTCACCACGCCGCAGTCTCTCCTTATTCCGATACCTCGAATGCTAAGAATGGGCATGGAAATAACCTTCACAAGAGCTTTGGTGCTGGACAGAACCAGAGACAACTCAAAGGCAGAGGTGGACAATTCAAGTCCAGAAAGTACAAATCCAGACCAAGATTTTGTTTCAACCAACCAGTCAGCATAAAGAGCCACAATCACAGATCAGTCCCCTGGATGTTTGAAAGAAAATCCTGGTCTGGATTTTTACTTTCTAGATCTAAACTATCCACCTTTACTCAAAGGCAACACAGATGAAATGACAAGCCAGCTTACCTGGAATCATCTTTATGGCCATATTAACCTCCTTCCAGTTGTGCACGCTCTCAAACTTCCAGTCCAGGATGAAGTTGCTGTTGTCGGTCACCACAGGACCCTACGGGGGGGGAGCCCTCATGAATGACCCTCATACTCATGGACGGGATGCAGACGGAGACTGCTCTGGCCCTCATGAATGACCCTCATACTCATGGACGGGACACAGACGGAGACTGCTCCGGCCCTCATGAATGACCCTCATACTCATGGACGGGACGTAGACAGAGACTGCTCCAGCCTACATGAATGACCCTCATACTCATGGACGGGACGTAGACAGAGACTGCTCCGGCCCTCATGAATGACCCTCATACTCATGGACGGGACATAGACGGAGACTGCTCCGGCCCTCATGAATGACCCTCATACTCATAGACGGGATGTAGACTGCTCCAGCCCTCATGAATGACCCTCATACTCATGGACGGGACGTAGACGGAGACTGCTCTGGCCCTCATGAATGACCCTCATACTCATGGACAGGACGTAGACGGAGACTTCTCCGGCCCTCATGAATGACCCTCATACTCACGGCTTTGTTGACACCCATCCGCAGCACGGTCTCCCCGCCAAAGCGGCGAGTGATCGCCCTGGAAACTGGGACATAGGCCATGGGGATGACCTCGATGGGCACGCCCTTTTTCCACTGCTGTCCTAAACACTTTGAGTCTTTCCTGCCCAGGAACATGAGGAACTAGTCAAAGTCATTCCTGCTGTTCAAATCACTGATTTCCACTGTACTTGCGCCAAAGCAAAGCAAAAACTTTTTTCAAACCCAGTAATTCATTTCACTTTGAGAAGATGCTCACACACACCTGTAATCCGCAATGACAATGAAGTGTCTGGCACAATCCGCCACAATTTTCTCTTGAGCCAAGCAGCCACTGAAATAGATGAGTACCCTAAATTTAGGCAGTACCACGGATTTCCACACTTTCCCCCATCAAGTTCCCCCGTAACATACTAGCCCATTGATAAGAATGAGATCCTACAGCAAACTTTCTGACATTAAAGCTTAGGATTTTTTGCAATATGCTTCAAATGTATTTTATGTATGTCTTCCTACGAATAGCTTAAAGAACTGTTCCCTTAACTCAAGTTTCAATTGAAGCCCCATATGAGGATGTGGTGAATTATTACAGTCTGCCACCCTACCGCAACAATGTCACTAATCTAACTGAAAACGACATATTCAATGGGATCACAGCAGAAGCGTATGATACAGAGTTTTTGTTATTTGTTTAGCTTGGGTGTAGGAAGGGAGGGGGGGATGAAAAAGTCCGACTTACCCGCCTCCCTTGATGAGAGTGAGTGAAGAGTCTACTTCGTCTGCGCCATCGATCGCCACGTCCAACTGTGGATGCAGGAAGTGAGGTCACTGTAGGCCTGACCATACTCAAAGCCATTAAAGTTGAGTAATTCAGGTCCAGAGTGTAAAAGTTCAGATTGGCATTTTGTTTCAACCAACCAGTAGCGTACTCAGTGACTGTGACTCTATGCTGTGCTAGTTAGATGACAAAATCTTGGTCTGGACTTTTACTCTCTGAACCTGAATTACCCAACTTTGAAAGCCATCTACATCAATACATACAACAATGAAGCAGTCCACAGATCTGCGTCTCCCTGGACAAAAGTGTTGCCTAAAATCAATGCATTTGCTGAACGGCTTTTTCTCAAAGCACGCCAAAACTCCATAACATTCCCAACAACACAGAACAACACCATAGCATGTAGGTATCACTGGGGCAGGGGGTCACCCCAGATCAATCAGCCTACCTCCGGGTGTCGATCCAGGTCGGAAAGGGGGAGACCGTGCTTTAGAATCAACTGACGCGCCTAAAGAGCGAGGAAAGCAGTGTCACTGAAATTACATTCGTCACTTTAAGGCGGCTCACACTGAATGCAGGGATTGATATGGCCTGAGGAAGCGGCAAAGACAGGGACCGACCTGAAAGGACGTGGGGACACAGACGATCTTCAGCTTCTCCTGCTGGACCCTCTCCGCTGAAACAGACTCGGGCCCATTATTACAGGCGGGCCACATGCCCGCCATCCCAAAGACACTAATTCCCACATCAAACTTTCAGAATAAATGAAAATTATAACCCCAACATTGTTATGAAACACATGAAAATATAAAGCAAGGTGAAGATCTACATTATTATAACATGAACAAAACAATATTGTCAAGTATCTCACAAATTGATATTTATTGTTACATCCTCAATTGGTTAAATCAAGGGGAAGGTAGGGACAGGTCCATACCAACATTGTGCGAGTACGGTGAGTTAAGAGGGGCCTGCGGTTTGGAACCGATTTAGATCATACAAATGGTGAAACCAAACTTTCACCCTTGAGGTAAATAGCAGTCAAATTTCACTTTATAGGCCATTGTTAAATAATATGTTATCAGTAATTGTCAGATACTTTATAATAAATGTTAGTTTAAAAGCTCAAAAGATTTTTCTTTGCACCTTCGACATTTAAGGAATAACAGCTTATTCGAGTGGATATCCTGGAACTACGGCTCACAGACTTTCTGATAAAGCACAGAAATAAACGCATTTATTTGCTTAAGAAGTCGCTTCCTACCCAGTCTGTCGACTGCGTAAACAATGGTGGAGCCGCTGCCCACCCCAACGACGTGGTTGTCCTGCGGGGAGATAAAACGTCCGTTACTCACCACTTCATCAGGCCTGCATCTGCAGACTTTGACAATCAGTAATCCATTACCTCAAGTTACTAATCTGGACATAGATTTTTTTCATCCTAAAATGTTTAATGCAAGCTATCACCACGACCTCCGACCTGCACTACTGAGCACTGTGCAAACGAGGCATCAGTCCACTCGCGCGAAGACCCAGCACTTAATGCATTTAAAAGGACGCATTAGGTTAGACCGAAACCTACATTTGTGTGCAAATTGCAGAAATCACCTGGATCGCCGTGCAGTTACAAAAATAACAAACGGATGTAGACTTAAGATCTATTCTGTAAGCGAGTCATCAGTACCCAGGTAACTAATCATAGGTTTAAACTCTTAGTAAACCAGAAAAAAAGTATTAAAGCATTAAGAATTAAGATAGCAGTGGTATTCTTGTGTTTAGAACGATCGAGCTCCTGTCACGTGCTCCGCTTAAACGGCCAACAGAGGCTAAAGTTTTAGCCAAACTTATGTCAATGAACTTCAGTTCCAACCCGCTGTAAAATAAAGCCGCAGCCTTAGACAGTTAGCCGTTTAGCTACCTGAACATGGTTATCTACAGCCGCGTAACCGGCACGTTTCTTCGCCTCCTCGGCCATGGCGCCGCTGCAGCTCCGTCTGAAACACGCGTGTGCCGAGCTGTAGTTCCCCGAAACTACCGGAGTGTGTAACCTCAAGCCCGACGCCGCGAAAAACCCGCTCAGAACCGCCCTAAGGAGCTGCATAACCCTGCCCCTCAGAACCACAAGCCCCTCCACTTCAGGAAGTCGTTCAAAAATAAAGTAGCCTCGCGCTACTACGAAGACGGGGTCTTGGGAATTGTAGTTTTTAAATTCTTATGCCGTAGCCTACATTTCCCGAGATGCAGTTACTTTATTGCGCAACTATATTAAAGTTTTTGTCTTTATTAAAAATGTTCTGTTTAATCACTCAATCACATATTTATAATTACATATGTAATTCTATATTTGCATTTGGAAATCTGACATTACAGTTGTCTATGATCGATACACACAGGATTACCATCTAATGCCAAAAAGGACACTATCAGCTACGACTGGATTTATAAACTACAATTTCAGTCAAAAGGACCCGGATTTCATTTTAGCGCTGAATTCTTGCCGTGTGCTGATTGGTTAGTCTCCTATAATCGTACATGTGTCACAAATGTGAAACAGCTGAATGAATCTTTCAATCAAGGAAACAAACCGGTCAAAGCACAAGAGGAACTGAACTACTTAGCCAAGCACAGGAACCTTTCAGATTTTAAGCAGTTTGTAAAACCTGAAGTAGCTCAAAGTGTCCTTTCTGTCATGGATTAGGTGGTCATTCTAGATACACAACATCTCTGACCCTCCGTCGGTCGGTAGAATGGATGCAGGTATTGTCAGGAGATTTAAGCAACGATGTAGTAAAGGAGAGCCGGGATCATAAATATGTATATTTAAGTCCTCTCCTTTCCATAGATCTCAGTTGCTTCTGTGATGACGTGGTTGAGCGTCCTATTCCAAGGGTGACCTACCTTATTTACAGTGAGAGTAAATATCACCTTAATATGACCTTAAGTCTGCAGCAGCAAGGTGCTTATCGCCGAGTCACGCGCCAAATACAAGAAGTCCGATTTCTAATAAGTGGTATGCAGGCTACTCGAATGGGAACCATGGAAGCAGCACCAAGTGTTATTTTAACCAGCAGATGGCGATATTGATCAAGTTTTCAAATGCTAAAATGAAACTTTACCGGGTGTACTCGATTGTCCCAGCCCCCGATGAAAAAAGCCAGCATACACCAGCATAGCTGGTTACCAGTATGACCAACATAATGCATTCTGGTTAAACCAGCATATGTTGTGTTTTGTTGCTGGTGGACCTGCACCATTAATTAAATATTGCTGGTGGACCAGTTTCACGTGCAGGCAGACTAAAGCAGCATTAATCAGCATAGACCAGCATGGAAATCACGCTGGTCTATGCTGTTTTTTTCAGCAAGGGTGATCGCTCCTCGTCACCAAATGCGACCCATGGTATTTGTCCTCAAAGCTTTAGATAAGGTTTAATGTTTAGCCGAGAAACTTGTTTTGCCTCAACTCTACCCAAATGTGCCTCGTGCTGGTCCTGGAAAGATTGCATCTGTTAAATGTGATGTTTTGCAAATGCGTCAACGAGCAGTGGTAACATTTATTGATATCTGCAGGGATGAGTGAAACGAGCAAATTTCCAGCTCCAGTCTTATATAGATAGACCTATGAACACTGCAGAACACCAATTTCATTTTAAAAAGGTATACGTGTATTTATTTATATATGTAGACTACATACATTGTGCACAAGGACTAATGCCTCATTCTCTTCCTTGGAGGCTCACTGGCTGGGGGCTCGTCCCTGACATCCACCCCGATTAGGGGGTGTAGCTCTTCAGCTTCGTGGTGGCAAAGGTCTCCGCTATTCCAGTCATATTTTTCGGTCTGGCCGATTCTGTCAGTTTTGGGCAGGATACTGCCACCTACAGGCGCTGTTTAATCTTGCACCCCAAATCGAGGGAGTAGGGCCGAGCCCAGCCGGAAGCACAGAGCAGCCTGGGTTCCGCGATGCAGCAGGGTTGAAGTTCTGGGGGACCCCTACCTTCTTGTTTTTACTTTCTTCCTCGTCTTTCTGATGTTCCTCTCAGCCACCTGTTCACCGGTAACCTGAGACACACGCGCGGACATTTTGGAAACATTAAGGCTGATGACTGTTTATCTAATTTGCACTGATCCAAGTTATATGGTACATTTCATGGGTATTCTAACTAGAGAAGTTATCAACGCTTGAAAATGGAAATGTGAATGTGAAGGGAATAACCCTTTTAAATGACAGATTAAAATCTGTCTTTATGTCCCTTCAGATCAAAAGTCTTGGTGTGATTTTGGACAGTTCACTTTCCTTTCATTCTTACATCAAGATTGCCGGGATTCGTCCTGCTCTTTCCAAACATCACACTGAAGCCCTTGTAAATTCTTTGATTAGCTCCCGGATTGACGACTGCAATGCTAATCTATCTGGTAATCCTAAAAATCATCTCAGCTGACTACAAGTCATTCCAGTCTCCACTTCCCTATATCATCACCCCGATACTCATTCAGCTTCATTGGCTCCCTGCAGGATCGAGTTCCACACACTTCTCCTTACTTTTAAAGCCCTTCATAATCTTGCTCCCAGTTATGTCCGTGACCTCCTCTATCCCTACTCTCCCTCCCGGTTCCTTCACTCTCCCACTGCTCTCCTACTTAATGTTCCTCCGATTCAGAGCTGCTTCTTGCTATATTGGACTATGCAGATGCATAGGGTCCCTGCAGCCACTAGGGGGCCCCCAAGATGCAAATTCAGCCTCAATATATTTGTAGAGTTAAAATTACCCATCTTCATTTGTAGCCAGCTACGCCCCCTCATGTTTAATGAAGCACTTATATGCTTAAAAATGAAATGTAGGACATAAACAAAACTAAGCTGTGATGATAGAGAAACTGTGGCTTGTGTTTGTGAAAATGCTGCATCTGTTGCCTTATGGACATAGAGGAGCCTAATTGTTTACCTTTCAGTATCATTTTCTGTAGGTTTGAATCGCTTGGATCCACTTGAGATTAGATTGAATTTTAGATTCACAAATCCAGCCTGTCTTCTTCTTAAAGTGTAACAGATTGATGCGTCGTCACGGATAATCTTAAAGGGGTTGAATCGCCCCCCTCACTGTAGTTTTACAAAATAGCCCCTCCAAACAGAATCTCGCAGAGGGCCCCCAAAAAGTAAGAAACAGTTCTGCTCCGGTCCTCGTCAGCACAATGGGTGCCGCAGCCTTCAGCTGTGGAATTCCCTCCCTCTCCATATTCTCTTCCTCTCCATGTTCCCTCCCTCTCCATGTTCCCTCCCTCTCCATATTCTCTCCCTCTCCATGTTCCCTCCCTCTCCATGTTCCCTTCCTCTCCAT
>JAODLC010000054.1:6579691-6595435 GCA_026781145.1 Hippopotamyrus pictus | reverse complement strand
CTCTGCAGAACGGCTTGGGAACAAGGTCAATAGGGTAAGGAGGTACCCTAATCTATGCTCTACTCAGCGCGCTACTCCATATTACCCCGCAGAATGGCTTGGGAACCAGGCCTATAGAGAAGCAATGTATTCTACTCTATACTCTATTCTGTGCCCTACTCCACATTACTCTGCAGAACGGCTTGGGAACCAGGCCTATAGGGAAGCAATGTATTCTACACTATACTCTATTCTGTGCCCTACTCCACATTACTCTGCAGAACGGCTTGGGAACCAGGCCTATAGAGAAGCAATGTATTCTACTCTATACACTATTCTGTGCCCTACTCCACATTACTCTGCAGAACGGCTTGGGAACAAGGTCAATAGGGAAAGGAGGTACCCTACTCTATGCTCTACTCAGCGCCCTACTCCATATTACCCTGCAGAATGGCTTGGGAACCAGGCCTATAGTGAAAGGATGTACTCTACTCAATACCCTACTCTGTACCATACTCCACATATTACCCTACTCTATACCGCACTCAATATGGTAACTCTGACCATAACCTTGAACTGGGCTCTACTAAACACAACAGCATCCAATCCCCAGATGATAGTTACCAGAGGAGTATCCTGACTCTGGGCTGTACCTCTGCGGCAAGACCAACCCAAACGTAATGCCTCCAAGCCAGACTGAATTTCTCAGTGTTAACTATGGAGGAATGTTCAAGTAATTAGTACAACCTAAGGGTCGTTAGCACAGACCTGATGTCCTGTATATGATTTTCACTTCCCCTCAAAGCAGAATTATAACTGGCTGCTGTTCACTTGAACATTGACCTTTTTTAAAAGAACTTGAAAACCTGCAGACTCAGATGGGAATAGGTCCATGTTCATATCCTCTTTTCTGTCTTGGGGTGTACAGCGTGTGCGAAAGCGAGCTTAGGTCCACAGACCATTCTCCGATATTTTCATTCACTTAGCAAAAGCTCTTTGGCTCTGCTACTGCACATGGTCATGATGTGTGGCCCTATTGTTCCACATCCACTTCATTTCTGCTAGCCTCTGCTGCTAAGGGACCTTGTTCTGGAAGTGCTATCAACATCTCCAGTGAACCTCAGCACACTTCTACCCGACTCAGAACAGCAGTTCATTCATCCCAGCTGCCAAAGCAATGTAATGAGGTCAGCATGTTAAGTAAGCAGAGGCATGCAGTTCTGCTGGTCTCCATCAGAGGGAGCTGGTCGTACACTGCCAGCACAAACCCATCGGCGCCACTTTGGCTGTGGTCGGCCTGGGTTTGAAGAATTACTATTCTGCACTGTCAACTTCGCACTGGACTTTTGTAGTATCATTTTAACCATATGAAATATTAGCTACTTAACTGTTCATTATAATTGTGCATTTCATCAGCGGCGTGGCTTTGAATGCCTTCCCTAGCTGTGTATGGAGATGCATCTTCATCCTGTTTTCTAGGGGTGTAGCTAGAAATTTGTGGCCCCCTGACAAAATGCCACCTTGATCCCCTGTTCTGGCTGGCCCCCGATGGTAGTTTTTGGGGCCCCAAGAAAGTACTGGGCCCCTGAATTCTGACCGGGCACCCATGCCCTCCCGACACCCCTGGGTATACAAAAGCCATGACTGAATGGCCTAGCCTGCTAGCATTCATACAGGTTAACTTAGCCTGGCTTCATACAGACTAGGTGAGTCTTTGGCATCTAATGGGCTACACTTATCTCAGTGTGTTTAGCCATTGACTGTGGACACACTTTCAACAGCCTGTGCTTCTATCTCAGCGTGCGATTCGTAACTTTCCTGGTTAAGCTTCACGGTTTATTTGCGTGGCGGCCCTCGAGATTCACAATCGATTACCAACCACCAGTGGAATGGCTTTGCACCATCATCCGTGGGATGGTTTGTCACTCACAAGAGGCCATCGTGAAAGCGATTCCTGCACCATGACTGGCCTTCGGATGTAAGGACTGTCACCCTCACCGTCCCCAGGACGGACACAGGCCTCTCCGGCCAGTTTGGCTGCTGGGAGGGAGCGCCGTAAACTTACCTTCATGCTCGAGAGACCACACTTGCTTCCTCAAACAAAGCACCCGGGAGAGAGAGAAAAACGGCCGGACGCTAAGAGCTAAAAGGCCGCAGCCTTTGGGGTTCAGTCAGGCATTGATTATGAAATCATCAAGGAAATCCTCAGGGAAATGCAACTGTTGTCAATAGACCCACAATCCCCCTTGTTCTGGAAAAAGGCCCCCTTTCTAACACTTTATAAGGCTGGAGATTAAGAAGATCGTGGCTACGAACGGGACCCACGGCAGCTTCGTGGAGCCCGATTCTCAGATGAATGTCTCCATCTCAATTGTAAAGGTGGCCTTTGAGCTGAGGCAGACGAGGACGAAGGGCATTGGTTTGATCTATTTAATCTGGTCTCGCTAAGCTTCCCCCTGTCTCTGGGATGACCGGCATCGCCAAGGACTAGTGAGGTCGCTTTGCATGACAAAACCAGGATTAATACAAATATTTATCCGTGCTGGGAGAGATGTTTCCACAGGCTATTTCAATCGGGAGAATTCTCCCTTTTCTCTTCCTGAAGCTTAATAAATACCCTGCAATCTCCCAAATCCAGTCAGGCCTCCATCAACATCACTGTGCCCCTTTGTGGCCAAATTCTAACCAAAGTATTAGAAATGTCGGGGGGGGGAAATATCTCACAGGTTTTTATTTTTATTTAAATTTTAGGTAAAGGACATGCGGCACGACCCTCAATTGGATAAGCCGAAAGGAAAGTATGAATGACTGAAAGGCTAAAAATGAAAGTATTCAGCTTTGCCGAGTGATTATGTCATAGTTTTGCAATGACGACCATTGAAAAAGCAGAAAAATTAAGCCGTCACAGAATTTTTCTGGCTATGGTGAATTTTTAAAATATGTACAATTAAAATGTAAATGCCTTTATATAAAAAGATTTCAATTTGTATAGCTACATATTGTATATATTTTTAATAAGTACTATATATGTATAAAGTATAAATAAGATTATAGAGAAATTTTACAGCAGTGCATTGATAATTTACAACTCGGCTGAATTAAGACTTGGCTTATCCAGAAAATGAAAGGGAAGTTATTCCATATTGCCGGACTGCATATAGCTTTGCATGTTTAAAATGGCATTGATCTATCGTATAGGGGGTGTGCACGTCTTCTGCACACGTTTTCATTCCTAGTGCGGTTTGCCGCCGGCTTGGTGGATGAGACTGAATTATTAATAGGAAAGTTTTTCATCTATCTGCCTCTTAAAAAGTGTGGGATGACCTTACACGATTTCTCCCGCGCACAAATCCTCCATTCACAGACGCAATTCAGGATAGTCCGAGCCGAAACTTCTATTTCCACAAATTGGCTGGAGGACTGTGGGATTTCCCCGCGGTGTAGCTGGCTGTCGATCCCCGTTCGGCAAACACCAGACAATGAGGCCCTGCCATTGTCTCTCACCCCTTGGATGTGTTTCCACACTCCAGGCAAACAGCGACGGCATTTGGGAACAATGGCGACGTCTCTGAGAGGCAGATTCAATATGCGTCCCGGTTCAGATCTCCCACCTCAGTCCGCCGCGTGCGTTTGGCTCGTACGCCGACTGCTGGGATTTACATGTCAAGGATTTTCATGACTGGCAGTGATCAGTATAACTCTGGTGATCTTTCTAACCAGATGGTTTCTGGTGGAAGAAAATATAAGACAAATACACCGCTGATAGCGTAGATCGTTACGCAAAATCAGCATTAAATTCTGCATTTAGCACACGGACTGTAAGGAATAAAAAGCCTTTTCAAAGCCAAAAAATTTATTTTATCACCTGGAATGAAAAACAAAGCAAAAAACAAAGCCAATAAAACTAAAAGAAGGTGTGCAGTTTATTTTTTAAAAAATGAAAGCAGCTTTTAAATGCTATGGATGGCATTAATGAAAGGAAAATTACCGCGGGACGGAGGATATTAGGGTCGGGAAACGGGTGATGAGCTGGAGCTGCCGTCGAACTCGCTTTTCACACCCGGCCTGCAGTGCCGGAGTTTATCCATCTCCCGCACTGGGAATTCTCTCTGTGGCTCCGCGGTCTCCATGGCGACTGCGAGCGGCGCATACAGCGATTGGGTTTATAGCTGCGGTTCCGGGCCGCGCACGTCGGGGTCCATTGTGCGCGTGTGAGCCGCCGCCTGAGCTGTCAGGGTACGGCCCGCTCCAGCGTGCCCCCTCCGCCCCGCACACTACGCACTTAGCATTCAGCACAAGGCCCTAACGGAAAGCAAAGACCTCCTGGGGCAACATTATGGTCTCTCTCCCCCTTGGGCAGTCTCTACCCCACAGGACCAGTCCTTTGGACTCCCATCCCCCTCAGGGGCTGACCTGGGGTCCGTCACCGGTCTCTTCCTAGGACAATTCGACGGCCTTTTTCTCTGGCAGAATCCCCCCCCCCCCCCCATTGCTGAATGCTAAGCAAATGAAGAAATGAGCAGAAGGGGGAGGGGCCGTCCGCCCCCAGAGAATTTTAAAAGCTCCATTGAGATGGGGGCCTCACCCACGGGGACGGGGGTGGGGTGGTGAGCAGCGGTGTCATGGGAAAGACAAGCGGGGCGAGCAGCCTGATGAACCTGCATCTCCGGCTGGTTCACAGGCAGCCTTAAAGCCCGACGCGGCCAGCCGAGGGCCCGGGGGCTCCCCCGTCCAATCAGCCGAGGGCCCGGGGGCTCCCCTGTCCAATCAGCTGAGGGCCTGGGGGCTCCGCCGTCCAACCAGCCAAGGGCCCGGGGGCTCCGCCGTCCAGCCTGTTCACTCCTGTCATTAGATGGTCCACCTTTATGCATAATCATAATGCAGTTATGCAATTTACCATACAGCTTAGACATTTCAACATAAGAAATGTTACTTTTTGTAGAATTTTTGTTAAAATCTGTTTGTTAAAGTCTATTTTGCTCATACGTCCTATTGAGCAATGCCCATGGATAAGTTTTGCCCTAATAGTGGTAGATGAAAGTATTCCATCATTAAATTGGCTTGTAACATTCGAGCTGTGATTGGCCCAGACCCATGTCCAGGTTTACTGAGAAAATTAGGCAAGGCAAGTTTATTTATAGAGTACATTATCATGCACAAGGGTCATTCAATGTGCTTTACAGAAACAATGTTAAAATGTCAAAGTCAAAGAAAAAAAGAAAAAGTAAAAAAAAAATAAGTATTAACATATGGCTGCTTTGTTATTCTCCCAGTTTCATCGCGACTAGTTTGGTAAAGTTTTCAAACAACCCACCAAATAGTGCTTAACTTATTCACGCCCAGTCCCGTGTTCGAACCTAAGCAATTCACAAAGGCTGCTCGTCCTGCCCCTACCAGTAGAGGGTGCTGTAGCCACTGGCAGACTAGAAGGAATCTCCATACAGGTCAGCATAACAAATGTAGAAATGTCAGTACAGCATTTGGCTAAATGGATAACTGTGCTCAGCTTGTGGCAGGAAGAAATTAGACAGCATACAGAGCAGAATGCATGCGGCTTTGAGGCCTGCATTATAAAGGACTGCTAACGATAAATAACTACATCTAGCGCATGAGAACTCCAACAGGGCTGGTAGAATAATCCTCATGTACCTACACGGGTCGACGCTTCCTGCCAGTATCCATCAGGGCGGGGTGGCCAAGTCCGGCTCCGGAAGGAGAGTCTGGTGACAGGCGTTCGGCGTGTCAGACATGGTCGTCTATCCCGTATTTCCTACACTATGTGTAAACAAATAACCTGAATCGAAAATACGACGCCGTCTCGAGAGCTGTTTGGGTTCTTTCGTCCAAACACGTCTGGCTGATTTTTTATTTATACCCCTGCTGAGGTAGCGCCTCCATTTTTCCTGTTTACCGTTTGCGTTTTCTCACCCCGTTCTGCAGACAGACTCGGTTCTTCCTGAGAAAGGAAACTCACGCCTTCCCTGCCCAATCCCCGCGTTACGCGGTTCTGTTCTGTTCACCATTGCGACCAGGGGGCTTCTTACAATTATGTATTAGCATATTTGTTGTAAACAAGGAATATATTAAACTGCTTTCATCCAACGGGAGGATAAATCTGACTGTAACAGCAGCAACGGCGTCAGTGGGTTGTAATCTGTGTCCTGAGGAAAACAGTCTCCGAAAAATTCCTTATTTACAGTCCCTACATACTAGGAAAAAAGTACATGCAAAGTAGTTTGAGTCGACTCTTACGCCCGAGTCCTTTTAAAGCTGTGATTTACTTTTTTTTTAACCTTCAGTGAGAGCAGTCGTAGGGGGTGCTGTCAGACTTTATTTATGCTGCTGGCGTTTATTCGCTGATTTTTCATTATTATGTATTCCACCTAAGATTTTATTTAATAATTACAGAAAGGCAATTAGAGCACTCAAGCTTTGGTTTGTGTTGCGTGGTCGCAGACTAATCCGTTTAAAGATGACACGGGGGTCTCTGCTTGGGGAAAACAGCGACGGCGAGAATGAAAGGGCGAGATTCCTGACTCTGCAAAGGAGGCGGTCTGGATGAGGAAGAAAACACAAGTTGCACCCTTAAAGGAAAGGTCAAGTGCTCTGAAAGGGCTGATGGGAACAGGGGGGTCGCTGTCAGGGGGCAGAGGGGGCGTCCTTTGTGTCTTCGGCGGTGGGAACGTCTTCAATCTGGGGCAGCGGAGACCTACCCCCAGGCTCTCTGTGACGGCCTGACGAATCAGGGGTGTGCAGGACACCGAGGGACGTGTTTGCAGAGCACGTGTCATGTGACCAAACCAACAGCCATGTCACACACAACCCCCCCCCCCACCCTGCCACAAGTTCGACGTCTCAATCGTCCAGCTGCATTCACCTTGTCTAGGTGGGACTCTGGTCACATGACGCAGCCCCGCAGACTGACTGCCACTCTAATCCCTTCATGCCAGGTAAACATGGCTGCAGTTCATTCAGGGGGGAGGACAGGATCCTTTACAGTCCCCAGCCTAGGGATTCCCATGGTCTTGCTGTCCAAATGTAAGATTTGTGTATGAAATATTTGCTGAGCATTGGGGAGTACGAAACGTGTACGAAAGTTCGTGGCTTGCAGCCTGTTCTTTTTCGGTTCGAAACGATTCCGTAATATATGAGATGGGCGGCAAGACCACCCCCACCTCTCCGGGGGCCCCGTGGCCCCCCCAAAGCCAGAGGGAAAGCGACATCACCAAACCGTTATCGCTACATATGACCATAATCATACATATACTCTAACAATTTTTACAGGGCTAGGAAATGGTGTCAAAATTAAATGTTCAGGATTGCTATGATATCCCAGTTAATACTGCCTTCCTATAAAATATACATATATAGAGACTATAGACACTGCTTTTGACTACATTGTTGTTATACCTTTAAAAAAAATCCTACAGAAGCATTTTAGCCATATATCTGTTTTTTTCTAACGTCAGTCCTCTTGGTTACCTGCAGATCAATCGGCTGGTCTGACTTGGTTGCTGCTGCCGCTTCGGAGCGAAGGTCCCCCAGTTCCTCTTGGAGACAGCGAGCCAGTTCACCCTTCCCCTAAAAGCGTGTCCTGATAAATCTCACTTACACGTGTCAACAAATACTGAGCACGCCGCCCACGGCATGAGGTTATCGGGGGCCCCTCTGCCATGTGTCTGACCGGTCCGCCCTGCCACCCTCCGACACGTCAGCAGACACCTGGGCCAGTGGTCAAAGGTCGCGCTGTCGTGGGGTTGTGATGGCGGAGCAACGTACCCTGGAATGTTGTGCCTGCAAAACAATTAATTTCTCATTATATTATATATAATGCATTTATAATGAGCGTCTCGCACTACAAAAATTTGCATTTCATTAGCTGTGATTAGCTGTTTACATAAAATTCTTGTTCATACGTTAAGTATATGAGGTTATCATATGTTAATTTTTCAGTGAATAAAAATGCATACATAAAACATTCTAATAAATGGTAATATGAGGCGATTAAATTAAGAAATTAATGATTCAGACCCCCAATCTTTAAGGAGAAAAACAACAGAAGTACCTCCTGAGTAATTTGCACATATCTATAAAATAAATTTTCAGCACCACATAACCAGTTACTAGGTTTTTATTTAGTTATATTAATAAGTATAACTTTAATTAATGCAGTAAATGGTCACCTCATTTGTATGTACCTTGGTATGATGCACTTTCAGGGTTAGACGACATGCCACCATTGTACTGAGCTGTTATTTTTGCAGTTGCGGCCTTCCTGTTCACTTTAATGCGCTTCCTGTTCCCTTTAATGTGCTTCCTGTTCGCCTTAATGCGCTTCCTGTTCGCTTTAATGCGCTTCCTGTTCGCCTTAATGCGCTTCCTGTTCGCCTTAATGCGCTTGACCATCCTCCTCTGCTCGTTAACATGGCGTTTTCGGCCACAGAAATGCCGATGAGCGGGTCTTCTCTGTTCACCGCACCATTCTCTGTGAACTCTGTACACTGTAGGTGGTTGTTCTGGAGATGCTGGATCCATTGTATCTGGCACCAGTAATCACAGTCAAATTCAAAATCACTTAAATCACACAATTTGGCCACTGCAATGCAAACAAAGGGCATCCGTTCATTCGTTCATCCGTTCATTCATTCAAACAAACCTCTAGACTCAGTCTGCATGCTGTGTATTCACTTGCTGCCACATGGTTCCCAGTTTGGAGGACCAGACCACTAGCACTGGCAATCAGGAATCCCCAGTAAACAGGCCACTGAGCGTAGTTTATGACATGTCAACATTCACTGTTCGAAGTATGTTGTTTTTCTTCTCCAGCTGTCAGAACATTCATGAAAGTATTCCAATCTGCATTACTTTGGAGCTCAATTACCAGACTTTCCAGTTCTCCCAGATAGGACTGGCTAACAAAGTCATGACAGGGTCACAGGTCAAGACCTTCACCCCTGGTGCTCCAGCCTGGGAGTATGTGGGAGTTCCTACAACAGGGATTATCATTCCTCCAAGGAGGATCATCAGGCCTTTGATCATGGATACAGTCATTGACAAAGAGCCAGTAAGAGGTAGAATCACCAGTACCTCAAATTTTTTGACCCAGGGAGTGAAGTTGCACCCAGATCTTCTCAGTGCCACCAGGGAGAAAGTAGTGGAATCGAAGAGCAAATTTCCAAAAGTCCATTTTTCGTTGTTTTTGAGAGGAGGCCATCAATGACGTAAAGTCAGGCTTCCTCATCATGTGTTGGGTATTGATAATCTATATTTGTAATCAAAACTCACTCAGTCATCTCAAAGGCTCGAAGGTGATTCCAACTGCCTGTCCAGCTTAAAGGATTCCGAGTAACCCAAGTGGAGATAATGGCATTTGTGACAATGAATCAGTCAAGGTTTTGATAATTAATTTCTCAGCATTCATAATTTTGCTTTTCTCTACTACACTTGGACCAACTGCAATGTCCTTCCCTGCTCTGCATTTACATGTTTTCCCCAAGTTGTTTCCGACCGAATCCCCAGTTTTGACCCACAGTCTGGAAGACGTGCAGTTATGCGAATTAGTGCGACTGTGCGTGTGAATCTGTCTGACTGGCATCCCATCCAGGGCGCCCCCCCCGCCCTGTGCTACCTAGGATAGGCTCCAGACCCCCTGTGACCCTGCACGGGATAATGTAGCTGAAAAATGGTTGGATAGATGGACTTGGAGTAATGCAGAGCAGGAAACTCTGACGGGAAATTAAAAAAAGGGACAAGTATTCAAAAACCTCTTTCAGCGGCTCATGTCTGTCAAGGCAGCCTGGACTGGGATCAGTTTGTCTCTTCGCAGGCTTGTGGCAACTGTTGAAGTTGGACTCGATCCAGGGAACGCAACCACTGCGGGCACACAGTGGGACAAGGTGACCCAGATATCAGGCTGGAAAAGCGGCAGAAGATGAACGGCACGCCCACACTGGAAGCCGCTTCGGTCAGCATGGAAGGTTAACGAAGACGAATACGATTCCTATCGCACTTTACTAACCTGATTGGTGTGATTCAGTCACCTGCCCGCTGTTGTATGGTACTGTAATGTTCAGGGGGAGGTTTTGAAACTCACTTTGTATAATAATCAACACCATTACACACAACAAACAGAGGAACCTGAATGTGACTACTGTAATAATCTGTATTTTGTAGCTAATTACCAAATTCTGCCATTTATCAGAAAAGCGATCAGTTTGCTTTGTAAAATAAAACACGCTTTACTTTGCACAATACTTTGTTAGAAATACAAGTTTTTTTGTAAGTAAAATTAAAGAGCGATTTCGTGTTTGTTTGCCCTTGTGTCGGTACTGTTTGAGTTTCGGAAACCTCGCTACAGTTCTGTCAGAGATGCCCACCTCCCTTGGTTTCCATTGGGAGACGTTCAGTGTTTTCCTCTGTCAGCCTCAGTCTTATAATCTCATAAATACTTCACCTCCAATAAATTATTAAAAAAAAAAACTCCAGTCTCCTTCTCGCTGTCACCCAGTGTGTTTTTTTTATTCATTCATTTTATCTTACGCTTTTCTAAAATATATTTGCACCATTCATATTGGCTCACAACTGAAGACTGACACCTTTGTATGTATGAATTCTCTTTGAATGTCTAAGAAATGTAACTTTATACAATTTTGTTTTAAAGCGCTTAAATTCTTAAATTCTAGCTTTTATTACATGTTTAATATCTTTGTAGAGCACAGGCCTAAATTTGAATTAATATATGATGCATAATCAATGTATTATGGATTTTTCTATATCATCCAGAAGATCAAGCAGCAGAGTCTAACATCACACATACTTGCGAGGGACTCGATAAAGGTTGGAGTTCATCACCAAGGTCTGACATTTGGTAGTTTCATGGAGTCTTGCGATTCTTTAAGACATCAAGGTGCCTCCAGTGCTATAAATCAGGATTGCAGATGGGTTCAAGTATCTTAACCTCCGTGTCCACGGAAGGTTTCTCTGCATTTTATACTCATAGTCAAGTCAGGGTCCTAGGGATGATGGGATACGCCGAACTGTATCCAGCTGTGAGCGATACTGAGGTCAAAGGTCATGGGGTTAAAGGTCATGGCATGTGGGCCCAAAACACTCCCACAGGTGATGGCATTGATACATGCATTGGCTCATCTCAGACGCTCCTCCCTGAGACATTTTGGCCCACAGCATAGCTGGCTATATTATCTTGTTAAAACCCCTCTCTGCATTTAAAATGTTGCGGATTGCATCATTTCAAAGATGCTTTTATCGTGGTGATTCAAAGGACTGACACCCATTGGTGCGTAACTTTCTAATTCCTCACCTGATGCAATAAAGCTTCAGCTACAGTGTATTCCTCCGTGATTCAAGAGCGGGATGAAGTTTTGATTAATCATAAACCCATTTACTAAATAATATGAAAAGTTTTCACATTGCCGTGCAGTCGAGACGTCTTTTAGGGCTTTATAAATGGCAATCAGTCATAAAAAGCAGAATGGAAGCGGATTATAAATTAAGAACGGCAATTAATGGTCCCTGAATAGAAGAGACTCGCTCCCACTCAATGGCACTTGAAAGAAATGAGGGCGCAGATACAGATAATGAATTCAACATATCACGATTTCACAAGCTTTTTAATCTCGGCACTCTCCCTGCGGCAACAAAAGAGGCAGTTTTCTAAAAAAAGAAAAGCCTTCTGGATACGTACAGATCATCACAATTAACCGCGGCGTCGGCCCTGGTGCAGAACACATTGTCATTAGTGTTTTAGACAAACCAACAGCAGGAGTCCATGATGTTCTGTAACCTCTCATTCATCAGAGCGTTTCATTCACAGGGGATACCATCTCACTGGCTGTTTCAAGTCGGTTGAATGAGGCAAACCTGGCTGCAATGATTGGATGAAAGGGTAACGTCTTACATAATGCATTTATAATGCATTCATAGAACATTAATAAGCAGCATGAAAGTATGCCCTAATATGAACGCACTTAATGTTCTGTGCATGCATTATAAATGCATTATGGTGGTGCACTAAATGTGAATCATTACCAGTGTTTGTTATTAATGTATAATAAAGCTGTCATGTCTTGCTCATTGATAGTATTATGAATGCAATTGACATTGTTAAGGTTTACTTACATGCTGCTTATTAATGTTCTATGAATTCATTATGAAGGTGCACTTAATGTTCTGTGAATGCATTTGTAATGCATTATGAAGTGCACTTAATGTTCTATGAATGCATTTGTAATGCATTATGAAGTGCACTTAATGTTCTATGAATGCATTTGTAATGCATTATGAAGCGCACTTAATGTTCTATGAATGCATTTGTAATGCATTATGAAGTGCACTTAATGTAAAACATTACCGTTGAAAGATAGTAACATTTTTTTGCATAATTAAAAGACATTAAAGGTTAGAGTAGGAATAATGGAACATAGTGAAGACACTGTTAATCAAGCTCATATTTTAAATGCAATTTAAGACAATATACAATCTTTACAGCAACTGGAAGCCAGAAAATATATGTTTGTGAACCAGTTCAGAGAAGAAATGTGGTGAGACAAGAGAATAGAAGTTTAAAGACAAAAAACAAAGGACACCTCCCCCCATTGAACGCCACACACTAAGCCCCGCCCCCTGCATTCTACGCACTGACCACCACATTCTACGCACTGACCACCACATACTACACTGTATAGAAAGCAGCTCCATACACTGACTACTATTCACTGAATGCCAGAAAACTGCTTAAACATGTTAGGCAAGAATAAATATGGTGTCAAAAACTGTACTATCACGTCATACCCTCATATTGTAAAATCCGTGCCTCACATGCGGATCTCTGAGTTCTACAAAAATGATGTGGGCGTCTGATGGCTTCCAGGGTCGTTTCCTCTACGGCCACCACTGTACTCTCCCTAAAATCTGAGAAAGACTGTAAGAGGATGAAGGAACAAAGAGTAAATGGAATGAGACTGACACCACAAAAATCAGCTGGAGTTTGAGGAATTTATTCAATGACCTCGCCGCTGATCAAGAGCACGTTGAATCAGTCTGGATCCCTTTGGTGTTTCTGCACGACACGTCTGGCAGTCTGCGCTCTGCTTTGACGAGTATGGCCTCACTGCCCACGCACAGTCACCTGGCAGAAGCTATTAGCCAGCCAATCTGTTCTGCTATCTCCAGCACAGCGCTTGTCAGAGACCAGCCGCCTCCATTTGTGTCTAGACCGTGGGTTCTGTCCCCTTGAAATATCTTATTCTGTGTCGCTCACAATTGAGACAAAGTACCCTGACAAAACCAACTTCCTAAGCCTCCCAATTTTAAGTATTTCTACCAATCTGTGCATTTTTTAAGCATAATCGATGGTCGATGGCTTTGTTAAGAAATAAATATTGCTTTTTACTGACTATATACGAACTTGGTAATAAACATGGGTGGGAAGGTTTGACTACACGAAGTTGTTTATATGCAGGTACACTAAACAGATTTTACTATAGGATGTTGGGTAATGTTTTACTTCACCTTCATAATACATTCATTATGCATTCATAGAACATTCATAAGCAGCGTGTAACAGTTTTCATATACATTAATAACAAAAAATATTTGATAAAAAACATAATTGTACAATGTTTGTTATTAATGTTTATTAAAGCTGTTAAGGTATGTTAGGATGAGAAGACGTACTTCCTTGACAATCAGACATAAAAACATTAAAAGAAAAGCACAAACATTAAAAGAAGTGTATGTAATAATGAATTGTAATCATGAGGATGAATATGTCATAGTATATAGCCACATTACAACAGTGGTCACAATGAAACGGACGTTATGGAGCGTCGCAATGGGATAAACGTCCTGTCATAAATCTCAGTGACGGTGACCCACTTCGTTGCAGACCAACAGGTAAATATAGATCTAAACCTAGGGAGCATTTCGTCGCTGTGATGAAGCTGAGCGTAATGACGTCTATGCTGTATGGAGTGTCAAATGGAAAACTGAGAAAAACACCTAATATCCTCAATTTACTCACAGAGGCAGGAAAAAGAAACAGTAGGCCATAATTACCGTCTCTATAAATCTCAGACAGCTCTGCTCATGCAGACTGAATTAGTCCAATTAATCTGGACAGCTACACTTGCTGGCTGACAAACAAAAATTAATTAATTAAACAATTAACATTTAAGCCATGGATGTTAATGCCACCGATAATGTTGTACGAACAGAATTTGGCAAATTAAATTTTAAGTGCCCTAAAAACTGTGTGTAATGGTCTAATGCTAATGATCTTCTGGTTGGGCTGAGGAGTTGTTCTTCACAGTGATTATCTAACTACCTTTTTAAACACTAAAGATTCACAGGAAATTGAGATCTTGTCTTGCTACGCGATACAGAGAAACATCCTTCTTTGGGTTGCATTCAGTAGCATTTCATTTGGACGAGTAAGTTACTGTCTCTGACCCAGTACTGGTTAACTGGTTGGAAGATGGATGAATGTTACTGTCACAAAAGAAGCCACATACTTCCTATCATCCATCATATCTCCCTATCCAGCACTGGATGTCAGTGACGCTTCTTTTGTAAAATTCCCAGGATGGTCTAATATGGCTACTGAGCAAAAATGTACATATGACCCATAAATAATGCTAAAATGTATCTGATAGGGATGGTATGATTCACTGATTCACATCAGTGCACCAGCATAAAAGTTCGCGATGCGATTGCCCCAATTAAAAGAGGATGCACAGGATGCAATTTGAGATGAACTCTGAATGCGTCGTTTCCAACATCTTTGCATCGGTAAAATCTGATTTATTAATGTATTAATGTATAATTATTAGCCGTAGCCCTATGCCTTTATTATTTAGAAATATCACCAATAAAGTTTTGAACAATAATTTTACATTTGGATTGATTCCACCCCTCTAAACGTTTCTGCGTCTGTGTCATATTGACTTGCATAGCAATCGTATTCTTATGTATGACATTGTATCGTAAGTCAAATTGTGTCGAATTTCACTGCATTGCAATAGTGGTGCATCGTATTACATTAGCAGATGCTTCATATGTGTCTTTAATGTATCGGATCATTGGTGATGCATTGGGATGTGTATCGCATCATTGGTGATGCATGGGGATGTGTATTGCATCATTGGCGATGCATTGTGATGTGTATTGCATTGGGATGTGTATCGCATCATTGGTGATGCATTGGGATGCGTATCGCATCATTGGCGATGCATTGGGATGTATATTGCATTGGGATGTGTATCGCATCATTGGTGATGCATTGGGATGTGTATCGCATCATTGGCGATGCATTGGGATGTGTATTGCATTGGGATGTGTATTGCATCGGCCACAGTGATGGAGATACACATCCCTAGTGTCTGAAGAGCCATTCCTTACAAAGTCCATACATCTTCCATAACTGTATATCTTATAGATGGGATTTACGCTAGGGGACCTCAGACTTGGGGACACCCTGGGCAGGACACCAGCCATTCACATACTCCGCGGGAAATGTAAAGACAGCAAACCACCAAACTAGCTGAAGGGAACCAGAGTAGCTGGCGAAGCCCTCCAGAAATACAGGAAGAATCTGCGATCTTCACACACGCAGCAGCGCGCAGGAATAGAACCGGCCGCCGTAGAGCTGCCCACCGAGCCGCTGCAACACCTCCTCAAGAACACGGTTCCTGTGATTGTAGTAACAACACCTCCTCAAGGACACGGTTCCTGTGATTGACACCTCCT
>JAODLC010000054.1:6534510-6555283 GCA_026781145.1 Hippopotamyrus pictus | reverse complement strand
GGGGGGGGGGGGGGGGGGGGGGGCTCCATTATACCCCTCTCACAACGAACATGGATCTGGAGAGGGGTAATTAAAGCCCAGGGCAGCGGGGAGGCAGCGGCTGGGACCAGCTCCCCGCAGAGCTGGCTACTGACCAGACATCTGTGGCATTGTGAGCGCGGGCCGGGCCTGTGAAAGGCGGCAGGAACGCCACCAGCTCCACAGTGTGCCTGCGTCCCCCGCCCCCCCCGAACGGTTCGGCCCTCTTGCTGGAATGCCCAGTTACTCTACCCGTGCCGTACACGCGTATTAAACGGCCTTCGTGTCGCGGGTCTGTACAGGAAAAAGAACATGGCTCCAACATTAGGTTACTTACTGGCTGGCATGTTTTAGGTTCATGACCCTCATTACCGACTGGGGGGGTGGGGTTCTCCGATTTCCCCCCAGAGTCCAAAAACGTGCATGAAAAATAATGTTATCATCCATAGGCGTAAATGTTAGATTACATTAACTCATTTATCTGTTATCCTAAGAGTACAGGGAAATTTATGTGCACTCCATTGGAACTTGAACCCACAACCTCCCCATGACCAGCATAACCCTCTATTCGTTAAGCTACGTGAGGGGCTAGTGTCTGACGCTGGGTTGTTCCCCGCCCTGCACCTATAGCTTCTGGGACAAGCTCGGGACCCCAGCGACCCTCTATAGGACAAACGAAAGAGATAGAAGGTATAGAAAATAGATGGATGTTAGCTCTGTGATCACGCACTCTGCAATCCACAGAAGGTGCTCCCATGACCCACTTTTGGGCTGCGACCCCCTAGTCGAGAATCAGTGTGTTAGTAAGTACGGGTTTGTGTATTTATAGACGGACGGGGTCTCCCGCCAGGCGGGCCCAGGGTTTGGCTGCGGCGGCCTCACCATGGTGCGGACAGGTAGCCTCGTCGTGTTCAGCCAGTAAGCTGAAGCAAAGTCAGCTGTGGACCACAGAGGTGACGGTGAAAATAAATCACCCGGCAGCTGTGTGGCGTACAGTAGCTGCAGGACTCGAAAGGGAGACGTTTCCCGGTTGCTTCAAAAAACTTTCCGTAAAAATCCTTCATCTATTAAATGATTTCTTCACCTCCGTGAGACAGGCTGCGAACCGCGAGGATTTTGTTTGTTGATCTGCACGATATCCAAGAAGTGCAAAGGAAACAGCCTCAGCTGAATTCTTCGTGCTGTTTGCCGTTATTTTGCTCCTGTTACTCATTTCTCTGCGTCCTGTTAGTTATTATTTTTATTGCACTGTGAGTTGTCATTGCCCTTTAAAAAAATTTAAAATTACAAACGCAAACGTGGCGCGTCTCGAAAGTTAAATTTTTATTTTATAAAGATGTCTATTAAAGAATGGTCATATTACATTCAAAATTTCCCTCCATAACAGTGTTTTAGAAATCTGAAAAAATAGAAAATTAACTTAAAATGGAAGCGCAAGTCCCATAACACTGAAATATTACCCTTACACAAACATCATCTACTTACTCCTTGCTATAAAACTGCTTTCCCGTGTATTCTCATGCATATGTTGGAAAACCATATTTTTCTTGAGAACTTCATGTTAGTATAAAATTAGAATAGTAAGTGGCAGTTATTGAGGAAAGGAAAATATTAAAGATTTTGACATTAGGGTCATAGTTCTGTGCAAACCCCGGTCTACCTCACCAAATGTGGTTAAGGAAGGAACATGCATTGACTCTGTTTGGGTAAATGTGTGCTAAGCACCGAGTGTGTGTCTGCCTGCTTCTGTCTGCGCACAGAAGTCCACGCTGCCGGGAATCAGATCCGCCACAGTGAAAGGGTTGGCTGCAGATGTAATCGGAAATTAAGAGTGAAATGAAGGGCGGAGTGAGCCTCCGGTGCTGATGTCCTGGACTGAAACCGCGTTCCTCATCAGCAGCGGCGCTAACGTCATAGCCACCCGCTAAACGTCTATAAACACACAAACAGGCAACAACATTTAACAAGGGACTTTCCTCCATCTTCTATCTGGGTGGTTACAGAGTCCTACATGTAGCTAGATCCCACAGATTCACAGCATTCTGCCCACACAATTCTAGTGCGTCCAACTTCACATCGAATAATAAAACTTCAGCACGTAAGGAATATCTTTGTTTCATATTACTATAAAAAGGATGCGGTTATCAATATTATTTTTGGCTCAATTACTGAAATCCGTTGGTTTCCTTCAGAATGTGTTTTTCTTAAAAAAAAAAATTTCAGTCCTGCAATATTCAGTATGTTGAGAACATAATAAACCTCAGGGGAAAAATATGTTAATGCTTTACTAAAAATGGTAAACAGTGCTTCAGTAAGATTTCACATGGAGAAGCAGCTCCCTGCTGCATGCACGCACAGCCACGCTCGCACACGTCGCATGTAGACACGTGTAGTTTATGGCATGTTCTCTGAAGACGAACGTGAACATTTACCGAGAGCTCAGGCGTTCAAAGTCTCTCATTCTGTATGACTTACAATATCCACAACACAATGTGACTCAATAAAGTTCAGTGTGACCTTTAATAAAGTTCAGCTGCAGGTCATGATTTGTGGCCAGCAAAACAATGACTTGCATTTAAATAAGAGCATAAATACCATCCTACAAAAATATAAATGTAGGGAAGTACTTTCATTTTGATAATCTTACAAATAAATACACAATCAAATGTATGTATTTAATTAATCTGATAAACCAGAAAGGATTGAATTCAGTTTACTGTCTGACATACAGGCTTATGATATGACAGTCTGTACATTTTTCAATGCCAAATCTAAAAAGTCTGTTACAGCAAAAATAATAGTGTGAGTTACTTAAAAATGCTGACATCAGTGCAACTTAACACGTTGCTGACAAGACCTGGTGAAAACCTTGGTTTTTATAAGCTGTGTTTTTTTTTTTAAAGGCAGACAGTCACAATGGCATCAGCAGGGATAGTAAGCAATGCCAACACCAAGGAATGACAGCACAGAGACAGGCAGAGCCAGTAACAGCACAGAGACTGACACGGTGAATAACAGCACAGAGACAGACACAGTAAATAACAGCCAGTAACAGCACAGAGACAGGCAGCGCCAGTAACAGCACAGAGACTGACACGGTGAATAACAGCCAGTAACAGCACAGAGACAGACACAGGAAATACCAGCAGACAGTGCCAGTAATAACAGAGACAGACAGCCAATAACAGCACAGAGACAGACACAATTAATAATAACACAGAGACAGGCAAAGTAAATAACAGCACAGAATCAGACACAGTAAATAACAATACAGAGACAGACACAATTAATAATAACACAGAGAGAGACAGCCAGAAACAGCACAGGGACAGACCCAGAAAATAACAACAAGGAGGCAGAAACAGTAAATAACAGTGCTGACACTGTAAACAATAAAACAGAGACAGGCACAGTAAACAACAGCACAGAATCAGACACCGTCAGTAACAGAAAGATATCACACACTTAACACAGAGAGAAACACACAGTGAATACAACAGCTCAGCAGGAAATGAAACAGTTACACATATGCAGGTACACACACAGCAGCCAAGATGTGATCCAACGGTATTAAACAAAGCAGAATATACTGGCCGCTGTAGTACTTAAAGTGCTGCTCACATCAGCAAAAGGTTACTGGTTCAAATCCCAGTAATAGAATTGTGTTCACGAGGGCACTTATATAATCTGGATTTGCATATATCCACATTCTGTATAGAGACTCGCCCATACACACACACATTTATTAAACACATACGTACACACCCTCGCACTCATAAACGCACATTAAAACTATTTCAGGCTCCAATTTTAAACTCAAAGACCTGTTCCAACTATAAACATTTAAAGCAGAATTAGGCTTCATTCTTTGCAGTAAACCTGGCAGGCCAATCCCTGCAGAATTAAACAGGTAGCTTTCCGAAACAGCGACACGACATTTTAATTTAATTTATTTATTTTTAACAGGAAGTTCCCTGGCTGGAATCTTTTCCATGGTCTACTCTGTCTCATACCCTGAAAATAAATCAATACTAATACTGCTAAACTAAATTAACAAATAAAACTATCAGAGGTGTAAATTAAATAACAGTAAATATAAGAATTTTATTTCCTGTTAGTCAGTGTCCTTTAAGTTATGACACAGCTTAAAAAGATACGTAAGTTAACGAGATTTCTAACAGTTACGCTCCACGTTGCTCTCCTCTGAACCTAAGCCCAGGTTTTAAGCATTTGTATACTGAATAAATTTTATCGTCGATATTCTTGACAGTATAACAAAAAGCATTTTGCTACTCTCTCAGTGCCAGTAACAGTATCGATAATAACAGGAACACAATGAACTGGACTGAAGGAGTGGACTTCAGGATATGGATAATACCTAAAATAAATCACGATATACTGTATACAGAATGTGGGTGGTACCTAAGATAAGTTATGATATGTACAGGATGCAGACAGTACCAGGAAATAGATAGTGTTTTGCTTAGTCTATCCATAATTTTAAGACAGTAGGCCCAGTGTGGCTTAATATGCATGAATGTTGGATGCATGACTGATTGTCAGAGGTGTGAATGATCAGTGAATGCTTTTATGCAATTTATATATATTTAAACTCATCTATACATTATCTAAAATCGCTTCACGGCCCCAAGACAAACGACACATCGTGGCAGCCGTGCGGGACACGGCACACAAATATTTGTGTGGAAAAAATGGCTCCTGAATCTTGACAGAGGCCTAAGTTAGCCCCAGAAATGTAACTCTGTCCCCCGGAGATGAAACCTCACTGCAGCGTAGGGCGACGGAATTAGCTAAACAGGAGGAAGTCGCTGCTGGAATAGCATCTCTGTCCTCAGCAAGGCCCTGGATGGCGGTTTCGTCCTCGCCTCGGCCCCGCCGCGGCCCCACACTTTACATACCTGGGCACAACCCCTGCCAAGCGCTGTAAATATTTAAGGTCGCCCGTCGCCGAGTGGAAAGTCGAGGCCCCGGCAGTGACGGGCGCACCAGTGCGGAGCTCCGACTTTCAAAGCTTTCGGCGGCGGCCCTGACAGGAGCCAGAGCCCGCTATCTGTCTGAGGCCGGTGCCACAGTATGCGGGCAGGACATCCATCAGCGGGCGCGGGGAGCGTAAACAACAGGATCCAGAGCCTGGAGCGGCGACACCAGCGGCTGCAGGGCCAGGGTGCGCTGGCGTGTAATACCGCCGCCCGCCCCCTGCCCAAAGAGGCCCTCGGCACTCGGAGACGCCCGTACCGCCTTCATTTATGGCCGTCGTTACGAGGACGGTGAGAGCGTCCACTTATAAGAAAACTTGCAAGGGATAAATACAAATTTGCGCTTGGATCCCGCTCAGAATTGGGCCGCGACGCATCCAGGCTTCAGGGGGAGGGGTGTGGAATTATCTGCAAGCTCATCCTGCTATATGCTGCCCCGAGTGTCGTGTGAGGTTAGCGAGGTCTGATGTCTGCTCCCCAGGGATGCTTTGGGAAAGGCTAACCCAAAGAGAGGCTCCTAACAGCTAATATAACCATATAGTCTATAATCAAATTATGGGGCCTGAGGTGTTCTGAGGCCTGGCAATGGGGAGATACGTGTAGCTCTGTTACTTTGTGAAGCCTGTTGGACAATGAGAACAACAAGCAGAATTGCATGTCGTCTTGTTACATCGTAACTGTGTCTGTACCTACTGTATGCACATCAGCCATACTTGGCCAAATAAACCAGATTCTGCGCCTAATTCTATTCCTATTTCAATGGCAGACAAACAGATAAAAACACAAATCCGGCATGGATTCCAGATTCCGGATTTTTAAAAGGAGCAGAAAACGTAAACAAAACATTGCGCCGTTAACCGAGATTACGGAGAACAAGGCACAGGGTCCGGAGCGTATTCCACGCGGCAGGACAGGCGAGATGGACACGTTCTCATTCATTTGCCGTGGAACCGCATGATATATTTAACGAGCGACTGGACATCAAGCCCAATGGTGCATTTAATAATTAGATGGACACCAGGCTGCATGACGTATCCCATAACTGATCGGACATTAAACCCGGATGACGTGTTTGCGGATGAGACAGCGGAGAGGCTCAGATTCTCAGTAAATATTTAAGCCTGTCCTTATGACTCCGTGATGAACGAAGATGTAGCTCACCTGCACAGAAAGCGTGAGCAAACACAGTGACACCACGCACTTGCCATGCCGACCCGTCAGAACAAGTTAAACATTACACACATTGACGTTTCGTTTATTCCTTAAAGGCTCCCTCACTGGAACAGCGTTTGAAATATCAACTTCCAGAAAAAAACTGCTGACCGGACCTATTATTGATGCTACGATTGTTTCATAAGACACCTGGTTTGGACTTGGCTTTAACAAAGTCAATAGCTTATTAACTATTCTTTCCCTTCTGTGCTATTTCACCAAACAATGCCACACTGGGAAGCTCAATAGGCCAAACTGACAGAGTATCTGAGATTTGATATTTTTATCATAGCAGCGAAAGGGGGGGTAGCAATTTTAATTTACCTGCTCTGCCCCAAAGCCCAGGGTTGGGGTGGGTCTCTTTTCTGGTACCTTTCTGACCAGAGCTGGCTGTTACCCCCGCTGGACCAGAGTCCAGGACAAACCGTTCGCTGGCAAGGTCTGCAGTTCCTCACATAAACGCTCCAGGCCTCTGAAAGCTGGTAAATGCATGAGCTTTATCTGTTTATAAACCAGCATCTCTACCGTTCGTACAAGCTGCGTTTGCTTATAATCCCTCAGGGTTACCCATCTGATAAAAGTACCTGTAGCTGTTTGGATTCATTGAAGGTTAGAACAGGTTAACAGCTGCGGTAGCCTGGAAGCTCACGCTATTGTCATTTTAGAGAGGAAGCTCAAGGCGGACCAGGGTAAGGACTCGCTCTCGCAGCCTGGATTGTGTCATAATTCCCCAAACATTCGCAAAATCATCTGTATCCTTCCTCACTCTCTTTCTTGGTTCTGGGTTAGCAGTTCGGGGGCAGTGTGTAGCTCACCAGGTCAGGCCGCTACGCTCATGATCAGAAGGTTGTTTGCTCAAATCCCATAGTTGGCAAAATGATTTCACTGTTGGGTCCTTGACCCACCCCCCGGATGCATTAGGGATTGGCTGCCCGGCTTCCTCAAATGTGCATCACTTCGGATAACAAAAATAAGCCAGAACCTTCTGCTGTTCCCATTCTGGTGTAGCTCTCCTGCCATTCAGGCTTCCTCAAACCTTTCGTGGGACATCAAGGGTTTGCTCAGGACCAGCCTCAGGGTTACCGTGTAATCTACAAAGACAGGCCGTGGGCCTACCTTCCAGCCAAACCCTTCCTGACCCTACCTCGACCTTCACAGGCATAAACAGTTCGTTCTTCAATAGCTGTGTGTGGAGGCTTCTCATTTTGGTGAGAGATGGTCGATCTAGTGCTGGTAAATGTTCAATTATTGCGGCCCCAAAAGCAGGCTTGTTTTCCTGCAACATAATATTTTCTGTTTTCCCTTTCACTGGAAACGTACTATATAATTTCGACTTAGCCACTCAGTCTCTATTTTTTCCGACCACTAATTAATTATAATTCAGTGCAGTTCAGTCCCGTCAGGCCAAAGGAATGTCGGAGCCAGAAATGGAAGTTAAGAGCGGGGCAGCAGTTGAGAGAGCGTGTGGTTTTGCTATAGAATAAGACCCCTCTGTGTGGCTCAAATCTTTTTTAACAACTGTTTATTTTACCAAACTCCCAAGTCCAAGGGCAAAGAACGCTGGGCTTGACTTCAGAATGGCAGGGCCGTGGTGTGTGGAAGGGTTTAGAAAAGATTATTTTCTGGTAAGGTTGGAAAATATGCCCGCTTGGTATTTTTAATACAATAATATTTGTAAGTTTCGCTGTGATATTTCGACCCGGAGCGACTCCGAGTTGAGAATTACAAGGCGGCATTATGAATGCATTGATGCCGCGTCTGTTTTAGGAGACGATTCCGGCGACGAATGTGGCTGGTCATTGTTTCGAGCGCCGCCAGCGATAGGGGAAGGTGAAGGGCAGACACAGGGCTGTGTTTGTATACAGATGAATAGAGGACGGAGCAAACAGGGCCTCTGTACGCGTCCTGCTCTTTTTTGGAGGGGGACAGGCAGGTCGAAATTCCGTCCGATCTGCAGAGACTAGGAGTTGCTGATGGTACTGGGGCTACGGTGCATTTGGGATGGTTAGGGAAGGGCAACTGGGGAGTGAGGGGGTGGGGGGGCCCAGGCGTGACACGGAGCAGCAGGCATCACCACCCCCCCCCAATAAATACGGGCCCCCTATAAATATTAACACTCCGAGAGTACGCTCAGAGCCTCGATGCATTTCGCAGATGGTGTCGTAGTCATGACCACATCGCCACAAAGGCGCAGTTTTGTGCTGACAAATTTAGCCCGGTCCTCTAAGCCCCCTCCTCATGCGGCCACAAGCCCAGACTGTCTGTACCACCGCACACGGCACGGCATGGCCCAGGAGCCAAGCTGAACACACGCTGTGCAGCCACAGATACTGACTGCCAGGCATATCTACTCTATTTACCAGCAATATCTACTCACAGCTGCATCTATCTACTCTATTTACTGGCAATTTCTACTCACAGCTGCGTCTGTCTACTCTATTTATACATAATATCTACTTTTGTCTTGTGATATTTATGCACAATAACTATCTACAATTGTGTCTATCTGTTCTATTTACACATAATATCTACATTCAGCTCAGTCTGTCTGCTCTATTTAAATTTTAAATCTGCACACAGGTAAGGCTGATTTATGGTTTCAAAATCTATCTTCTCAAGAGCTGCATGAGCTGACTCCATCCTACCTATGGATCCACATTCAGGTACTTTAAAAATAACTGCTCAGAGCTTGTTATACCAGCAACACTGTATGGATGTCGGCGCTGTGGGCCCCCATCATCTGTTTGAATGGTTGGGTCTCATTTCTGTAGAAATCAGGCAGGTCTATTTCTGATTTCAGTAGCAAATGTATAGGTCTTTTCCTTATTTTAGCCACGAATTGACAGGCCACCTCCGGATTTCAGTAGCAAATGAACAGGCCTTCTACTGATTTCAGCGGCAAATTAACAGGCCTTCTCCTGATTTCAGCAGCAAATGAACAGGCCTTCTCCGGATTCCAGTAACCAATGAACAAGCCTTCTCATGACTTCAGCAGCAAATGAACAGGCCTTCTCCTGATTTCAGCAGCAAATGAACAAGCTTTCTCCTGACTACAGCAGCAAATGAACAGGCCTTCTCCTGACTTCAGCAGCAAATGAACAGGCCTTCTCCTGATTTCAGCAGCAAATTAACACGTCTTCTACTGATTTCAGTAAGAGGCACAATCAGTTCTACTCACAAAATAAAACAAATATTAAATGAGTGACACAGATGTTTGCTGTTGCATGCCGGCCATATATGATGTAATTTCATTTTTACTCTGAGCCTGTCAGGGTTGCTTATTCCTACAACTTTCAGCGGCTGACAAAAAAAAAAGATAACACAAAATAAGAGAATCAAATGAGGGGGAAAGTGAAATATGAATTTGTAGACATATCGTGGCATACAACATCTTTATATTTATTTGTGACAACACTGTTTATTGACAAATATGCTGACATATTTGGATTAAAGTAACTGAAACAAAAGCCAAGATTCTATGAGCAAACAAAGAGTTTGTATTTTCGTTTTGTGTGGTATTTTCGGACGAACCCTAAGGCAGTCTTTCCCGTTCCTTCTAGTCTTCCTGGTGTTTGTTACATCAGTCACATTTTGTGGGATTCCCCTGTAGATTTGCACAAATTTTTTTGTTGTTGCAGCACAGTCTCAAGCCAAAGCAAGCACAGAGAGAGCATTTTTATTTTCATGTCGATGGGACGGCTGTTTATTGATGTTTTTTTGTGTGTTGTGATTTGATTTTTTTTGTCCAGTGGAGTTTGGTTAATTTCAGCCTAATCTGTGACTTTGTGTTTAGTTGAGATCCGTACCTTTAGAAATTGTAATTTGGTCCTGCTTACCAAATGGAGTTCCCATTCACCAGCAATGTTGGTGACTGGAAAGATATATTAAAGTTAGCCGATCAGTTCTGTTTTGCGGTTGAATACACATAGACGGAGGAAAAAACACAAGGCTTCTTTACAATCGTATTTCATTTTGCCTTAACCTAAGCCCTCACTGTTAGCTCAGTTAGCCTTTCACGTAGATCTTTTAAATCAGGTATCTACTTTAAGTTGGTAAATTTAAGGAAGTTTAATCTAAACATGCAGTGTGTAAAACTTACTGCGCAGCAGAAATAGGGCTTTAACTGCTCTCAACACTTTTAAAAGACACAAAGCTGCTTCAGCAGTTACCCTGCCGTAACCTTTTCCATCAGCACTACAAAAACAGTGTTTATTAACTGCGCTGGACATCGCTGTGGTTAATTGATCTCCTAAAGGACAGGAATCAGAAACAGAGCAACGATTTACTGTTTCGACACTCGGCACTTATAAAGCGACTCCTCAGCGTCTCTTCCCGGCTCCAAACTCACCCACTGACACTATTTGCTTTCCGATTTGCTTTATGGCTGTTGTCATGGCGATGAGGGTCGCAGCGTTTCAGAGAGTTTCCCGTGGTGCCTGGGCTGGGACTGAACACGGCTCCTGCTCATAATCGCTTAATTGTATTTTAATGGTTTTGTGCCCTATAGCCATCCATACATACATACGTCTGCATTTGCTCTTCACCGTAAAAAATGCTTTTTTTAAGTGGTGAATAGATTTTCAGAATTGAATCGTTTGGCTTTTGTATTATTTCCCTGGCATTCTGTGAGACTGAGGTAGCTGAGTGGTTGTAACATAGATAAGTGGATGCATTTAGCACATTTCAGTTCCTCAGCCCAGTTTCTTGGCCCGATCACACACCTGGTTATTTAAACACCACCCTACCTGCTGTCCAAACTGCATCGATTCCCAAACTCTGACCACGGTCTGGAAAAGACCCTGGCAACACTCAGCAGCACAACAATGGTGTATGCATCTCCCAGATAAGTCTGCTCCGCCTTGTCAACCGAAAAATAGGAGCCAAAACCAAACAAGCAGAATCTGCATTCATCAAGGATTACCCCAGTGGGATTCAACAGAGACAGCAGCCTCCAGAGTATGACAACAGACCACAAATCTCTGTCCAGGTGTAACTTCAGTGCAAGGACCAAGTGTTTCCTCAAGGCAAACAATGGAGCTTCTGTATGGATGAATGCTGTACAATAACACTTTTATTTGGTTCTATTAGCTCTGATCGCCATAAAAATTCTGCAGGAATCCAGCTCGGCCTTTTATAAGCAGACACTGCACTTACTTTCGCCTGGTAGCAATTGTTTTTATTGCTCTCACTAAAAAGTGCATCAGTATGGTAATAAAGTACATTTGCGGTTATTTAAGCAAGCTTACAAGATGAAGTGCAACGTTAATAATAGAAACATGTATGCACATGTGTGTGATAATAGAAACATGTATGCACATGTGTGTGATAATAGAAACATGTATGCACATGTGCGTGTACATGTATGTATAGCTGTTTCGAACCTCGTGTGGAGATTTTTGGGCAAAATGAAAACTGTGAAAAGATGGCCTCGAGTGGACGTCTTTCTTCAGTGTAGCCAAAAGCTGAAACTTTTCTCGCAAACGTTCCATGGGTTTCCTGAAGCTCGCGAAGCTTACGTTGCGTGGGGGTGAATCTGTGCACGCGAAAGAGAAACTTAGACGCGCAGAGAAAACGTCTCACCATAAAACAAGCACGTGCTTTCAGCCGCGAGACACACAGTCAGCTCAGTCCGCGACAGCTTCCACAGAAATTCCCCGTGTTTATTTGGCACGTGAAACACCCTCTTCATTACACTTTCCAGTCCATCCTGCTCATTACCTACCAGCCTGGAGACACTGCAGGCCTCACATATAACATCTACAGTTAGCGTTATGAACACTGCAACAAGACAAAAATGCATATATTATGCAAAGCAGCAATCTGGATTCTTAGAGGATTTCCAAAATCCAGATCCATATGGGAACTGAGACAGCCCATAATATGGCTGTTTTCTACTTTAATGGAATTCACCTGGACTTATGTTAAGAAAATGAAGTCCTTCTTCTCCGGTGGAGTTATGCCACATTCACGCCATCTCCTAGCCGTCCTGCCACGGAGAGGAGACGTGCTGGCGGACACCAGGAATGCCAACCAGACACCGTAAAACAGAAAAGCCCTTGTGCGGATCGGAAAATCTGCTAAAGCACAGATTTGCATCTAGTGTAGCGAGCACTGCTTCTGGTATCCGTGAATAAAATCGGGATTGAGGGATGAAAAGGAGGTTCCAGAGCCAAATCCTTTTCAAAACCGGGAAGCAACGCTTCGGCCATAAACCCTCTATGTACCTCACATAATCATATTTACAGAAATCGCGCAGGTCTGAGCAGCGCAGTAATTCTTCATTAGCTGACGCCAGGCACACATTTGAAAGCCGCGAGCCGCGATTTATCATACTCGTGCTGAAAGCATAGCGGGATTCGAGCACAAGAGAGCACGTCGCCGTCGAGATGGCTAGCGGGAATCGTCCGCGTCGGACTGTGACTTTCATTGAGCCTTTCGCTGCCTCGTAGGGCAGCGTAATTGCCCCGACGCCAAGCTAAGCGCTTAACCATAATAACAGCCCTGTTTAATTGAAATAAATTGCCGTCATTAGTCTGTGAGCGCTGCCAATCGAAAAGGCTCCAGGCTGAGCTGAGGGTCGGCCGGGGACTTCGTGGTATGTTGAGAAGATAAGTGTGGACCGGGAGCCGGAGAAAGTCTCCATTCACCTTGGAGAAAGTTAACGAGGGATTCACGCTCGGCCTGCTTTCGGCGTCATCGCGTAGCGAGCGAACCGAGCATTAAGGATCCCGTCAAAATGGTGATATCAGTAGACGATCGATCTGGCGACATTCTTTATTTGTGTTGCACTTCCAAACGGATTCCCATACACTTTGTGACCCTTAAAATGTCCGTGCAAGGCTGCATTGCATTTCCATCCTTAAACTGACGAAAAGTCCACTTTCACAAGAATTAAGTATGAAATGTAAATATTCAAGATATTGCTGATCCTATTCCAGAGGGGCAGCAAAGAAAGTGCCAGTTTGTCCATGTTTCCTTTTATTTTCCTCGCTAAGAGGTTTTGTTTGCCTTTAAAAGTAGCTGTCAAAATGTTATATAGCAGTTCTGCTACATGTAGAGCTAACATGGCAGTAATCGCTGCCGCCACTCTGCTCATTTTAAACAGAATAAGCTACTTTATTAACAACATTACTTTCCAGAAGTGATGTCAGATGACCCATATTTGCTTCTGCGGCATTTTGATGTGAAATGCTTGTTTACGCCACATTTCATATAGTACCTGAAAGACACTTGATTCTGGAATCGACCGGCCCGGAGGACAGAAACTGCCACTCAGCCATAAAGACAAAATTAAAACAAAAACATTTCCAGGGACAGCAGGAGATGCTGTTTGTGGGTTCTGCTGTATTGACGCAGGTCACCAGTGACAGCATCCGAACCGAAAAAAGCAGAGCCCTATAAGGAGGGATCCTCTTCTCAGCTAGCAATATTCTCCCTGGCCTGACCACGCCCCGTCTGTTCTGGTATTCCCCTATGCCGAAACCGCGCCCTTGACTTGCCCCCTTCTCCTTTGTGGTTTGGCTGCCGGTGCCAGTTTCGGAACACTGGGCTCCGCTAGCGTGCTCTCGCTATTCCCCCCTGGAGTGGTGACTATTACAGACTGACTGCCCTTCACACTGATTCCCCCTCTGGCTGCACTGCGCTCTGCACTGCGCTCTGCACTGATGCTCCTTCACAGCATTACCCCTCCGACACGGAGCTCCGTAGCTCGGGTTCATTCAGAGTTGATTATGCAAATAAGCCTGATCAGCACAGCTTTCGTTTTGCTAATGCACATTACTGCGTGTTGCTTAGTTGCTAGGAGCAAGTCCTACTTCTGTCGGCAGATAACGCTGATTGAAATTCCAAAAAAGTACCATATTGTGTAACTGCATCAAAATGATGTTTATCATTGCAATGTGTGCTGTTGTTATTGGACAGAAATTATAGTTACCCCTTCACATAAGTCCAGTCACATCACTCTGCCTGATGTCTTCTGTTGAATGCCACAGTCTTGAATAATTTGCTGACCTGTTAAATTAAGGACATGATAGCGAGGCTGGTTTGAGTCGCGTTCGGAGTAAGATCCCCGAGGAACCAGCAGCATCATTGCAGAGAGGGCATGCAGCTGACGTAGTGGCACAGCGCTCTAGCTGCAGATGGGCGTGTTGTGAGACGTGTAAACAGCTCTCCAGTCATCAGTCTGACTCACGCCGTAACTCATGTCAAAATAATGATGATCTCATTGCCAATATTCGAGGGCAGGAGCCAGTGCCGAAGTTCACAACAGTTTAAATGCAAAAAAAAAAAAAAGTTCAGAACCGCCAGTAGCATGTGACTTTGCAGAATCGACAGGCAGTTCAGGATTTTATACTGTACTTTTGGCCAGGAGGGGGATAGAGTAGGGGTATGTTAGGGTGTGGCGATGTAAGGGGCTTCCAACTGACGTGGGGCGTGACCAGGTATGGATAAATCATGGAAGTGAGCAGGCTGAGGTGTGGTCACGAGTGGGCATGGCGCTATTAGGAATACAGTTCACTTCATAGTTAACCCCTTATAGTTAATCTTCAAAGACACCAAAAGCATCCATCCAGTCTGTTACTCACGCAAGCAGGTCCTAAAAGATTTTATTTTAAGTACATCCATGAAATACCTTATAAGCAACTACATGAAGCATTATTTTTTAAACAAGGTCTCCTTAACAAGCGCTCACATTGTACTTTATTATTAATAATAATAATACTCTATAAATTCTATGTATCCTACTGCTGCTGTAGTGACTCACTTTTTATCACGTTGTTAATACAATGTAGCATTACACATGTAATGTGTCACAGACTACAGGATTATTTTTACTGTCTACTGTCTGCCGTGTTGTGGCTGTTTATTGTTAGTTCATGTTTTCTGCTCTGTGCATCTGTTGTGAGTCTGTGAGCTGACATTCAAGTACTTTCTCTGTACTTGGAACTTTTTTGTAAAATTACTGTACTTGTAGTCTTTGTTTCTGCTACAACCAAATGGCTTACCTGCATCCCAGTATGGAAGAGATACTTTCAGGGGATATTTAATGTGAGCTTTGCTCAGGGCCCAGTCTTGTCCGGTGTTTTCCAGATAAGATGGGTCTGCAAAATGTACCTCAAGCAAACCTATGTTTAGCTTATAAGTTAGATTTTGATGTTTAAATTTGCTGTTTTTAATCTGTCTGAATTGTTCTTAGTCCGTCTGAGTGATCCGAGTTCCGGGTTCCAGGCTCCAGTGTTCTGGCCTGTTTCCAGCCCCGGTTCCTGTCTCCAGGCAGGTTCTCATCCCATGCTCATAGATCTTCCACACTTGAATCCAACTCGGCTTGTTAATTCGCTCAGTCTTCCAACCTGCCGACACTCTGAAGACCCAAGGGGTTCCTGTTCCCACAGAGCCTGTTTCCAGCAGACTCAGGGACCACGGGACAGACAGTTGGGTGGGATTGCTGGGTTAGGGTTGGGGTGATACCTATTTTACCTGTGCTTCACACCTGTGCTTCACCTGTGCTTTAAAAGTGTTCAGCCAATATGTAAATGCAGATGATATATAAGCAATCCCTGCAAGAAGAGACATTCAGTTCCATGAGACCTGCCTCAGTCTGTAGAGTTTTTCCCCTGTACCACTTCATTAATAGGTTTCCAAACCTGTTGGAAGATAATCATTTCAGCGTTGCGCCTACTGATGCTTATAACCTATCAGTCCTATAAGAACTGTTGTTTACTTACCTTGGCTGCAGCCAAAAAATGTATTTACCTCTCATTCTGTTGCCTTGCATTTGTTGCTTTGTCTTTCCCTTCATCTATTTAATACGTATACAGACATTCCGAAAGGTTCTACGAAATGTCAGCAAATGTCAAAGCGTGGTCAAGATTCAATCAACAGCTTTGTCTCGCCTCATTATTCCGGCCCAGTTCGGCTGAAACGAAAGCCGGCAAATGTAGAGGAACCCCAGCATTCGGACCCAGATTCCGGCGACCGGGAGGCGTGTTTTTGGGAATTAAAACTGCAAGGAGGTATTAGAAACAGCAGATGCCTGCTGTGGCATTGTGAGCGTGGTGTCTGTCATCAGTCAGCCATTGTTCATGCTGTTCAAGCAGGTTTGTCAGCCTTGTCCTGGCAGATGAGACTCTCTGTTGAAGATTAATGAGCTGTCAGCAAAGGCCTATTGCGAAAAACGAGACAGTGAGGCTGGTTCACAGACTTAATTGCTGTTGGGTGTATGAATCCTTTTGGGGAAGGAGCCCAGAACGCTCTCCAGCAATGTGCAGCTTTGCACTATGCAGAGATTGGAGGCCCTACACAGATGTCCTGCATTGAACTACTGGACCTATGCATGCCTACACATAACTGATCACACTGTAGGACCCATGCAGAATTACTGCTTTCTGCAGTTTGCAGGTCTATGCAGACTGCAGGCCCAGTGAAGTCTGCGGGTTCTGTGGAGACTGAAGGCATCTTCCAGATTGCAGGCTCTTTACAGTTTGTAGGCCCCAACTACGATAAGCATTTTGTAGACTGTAGGTCTTGTGTACTATAACTGCTTTGTAGACTGTGGGCTCAATGCAGACTGTTGGCTCTTTGCAGACTATAGGTGCTTTGTAGACTATGCTTAACAACTACCAAGTAAAGAGAAAACTGAAAAATTATACATGACTTGGCTTTTCATTGGTATTGATTTATACAAGGACAGAGGTTGCTGACCAATGTGATGGTAACTAAATACAGACAAAGTAGTGAGATTAAACACTGTGAGATTAAAATAGGCACATGGTTTGTCTCAATGTTGGCTTCAGATCTTCCTTGCCAGCCATCTGGGGCAATGCTGAGGCAATCTGGGTCCCACAGAATACCTACGATCTCAGTCAGCTGGAGCGATCTGGGTCTCACATAACACCTACAATCTCAGTCAGCTGAAGTGATTTGGGTCTCACAGAACACCCACAATCTCAGTCAGTTGAGGCGATCTGGGTCTCACAGAACACCTACAATCTCAGTCAGCTGAAGTGATCCGGGTCTCACAGAACACCCACAATCTCAGTCAGCTGGGGCTATCTGGGTCCCACAGAACACCTACAATCTCAGTCAGCTGAAGTGATCTGGGTCTCACAGAACACCCACAATCTCAGTCAGCTGGGGCTATCTGGGTCCCACAGAACACCTACAATCTCAGAATCCGTAATTGGCCAAAAAAATAAAACCCCAGCCTCATTGCTGAGAAGGACAATGAAATATCAGATTTGCCACGGCAACCGTGGTTCATAACCAGTCCACAGAATTTCGGCATTGCGGATGTTATTTCATCATGTTTGGTTAAGGAGCAATGTTTTGTCAGTTTTATTACTTTCAGATGAAATTTTCCAGGTATCTTTGACTCACCTCACACTAGATGCTGATATTTAGCACGTCTGAGACGTTCTGCTGTAGTCATGAGTTCTTGTATTAGACTTTGGCAGCCATCCCGATGAAAATGGCAACTTTTTATTTTTTTGGGAATAGGGCATTACGGAGGGTGAAATACCAAGGCTTCGCAAGTCATTAAAATAACCCAAGGGAGGGTGTCACAAGGGGTGAAACACCCAGACAGATGAGGGTGGGGCCATTAAGAGGAGAATACCCAGGTTGGGAGGGTCACTAAGGGAAAAATTCCCCAATCGGGAGGGGGGGGGGAGGTCATTACATGCTCTTTTCTCTCATGAACGTTTGTTAGGGATTTAGCACAGCTGTCTAAGCACATCAGGAAAGTCAAAATAATGTAATTTTATCTCTGCTCCTGTCTGAAAAACCAAACTCGGTGTAATGAAACTGCCTTCACTATTCCAGGCAGCCAGGGAATGGAACTAGACCTCATTTCACTGGTCCGTTCCCAACCAGCCACTACAAAGCGACTTGGAGTCTAGGTGAACTCTCCCGCGTTAGCATGTAAGTTCATTTTCTCAAATGATTTATTAGTGAGGAATCAGCCACTGTAAAGCCTCCTCTGAAGCTTTCAAGCAGCGACGTGTAAAAACAACAAATTCGACAATTATGCGTATGAATCTGAAATGTGGAACGACACTAAGTTTTATGATGTATTCAGAGCTCATTTGCATAAACACGTTTTCATTTGCGTGCATCACAGTAAGGGCTGACAGCATACAAATTTATTCCACTGGCAAAAGTGCATGCATACATACTTTTTAACGTTTGCGTCCATTTGCACACAGTCAAGCTCCACGATTAGGATGTTGTTGCCACACTGAAATAGGACGTCGGTTTTCAGCGGTTGCTAAGTAACGCACAGCCACTGTACTGACATCAATCGAATGGCCAGACTGTCGCCCACAAGCCCAGAGTTTTGCCAGATGCTCCGTAAACAAGTTTTATCAGGAAATACTTAATGAGCGTTTCTCCGTTCCCTAAAGAAGTATGAGCATTTGAATGAGCACTTTGCATCATGTTTCAGAATAACAAACAAGCAAGTACTGTATAATGAAATTACAGGGAGGAAAGCAATATGTAGGTTCTTTGTGTAACATCATCCTTGTAGTATTAACAGAGTAATACCTGTAATATTAACAGAGTAATCTCAAACATTCAGTTAGGTCATTAGCAGAAGCTTCTCTCAGAGCATCATCAAATTAGCAGAAGTTTGTAGTTACGTTGGTTTACCATGGATCAGTACTCAACAGATGTGCATCACTTCTCTTTTAATGAGCAGCAAAAGGTGATGAGCAAGCAATTTTGCACTACTAATTTGTTTTAAAAATCTTTTATACTCCTGTAGTAACAGTGCTTTTTTGTGTGCGGTTGCTTATGATGTCATTGCAGACTATGACGACGCTCTTCTGAAATGATTTCATATTTCCCTCACGTCATACAGCTTGTGCGCCTTTTATCCCTCATCCAACATGTCGCGGAGTCGTGGCAAGGCTGTCTGAGGAAGAACAGGGCACAGAGCGGGGGAACACCCTGGATGGGGTGCCAGTCAGTAGCAGGGCACACGCGACGGCCAACTATAGAGACACCTATTCATATAACCATATCTCTTGCAGGAGGGCAGAATAGCTGAAGGGATCCCACCGAAACGTGATTCCAGCCCTAAGTGTGAAGTTGAGAGGCTGCAATGCTCCCAATTGCCTTTCCTCAGATGATAAGATGCACACCTATGGAGGAACGGCACTGGTTGTTCCTGGCAGGTAGCATGTGGCTGAATTAAAGGCGCATTAAATATGGAAGCAGCTGGCAGCAAAGCCGTGCATCTGTGCTGCTCGTGCCTTATTCATGCCAGCAGCTGGTCTGAGCGATACGAGATGGAAACTGGTTTCCCAGCCGCCGCCGGAAACTTATCGGAGTTGCTTCCACTGCGTTCTGTTCATCTTGAAGAAAGGAGCACAAGACAGCACACAGTTTCACAGAAGACTTCCACACAGTCACTGCACGTGAAAAGTTTGATCTACATGCTGATATTCTGCTCCGGGCTCATAGCACTGGTCAAGGGCTTTTTCTGTAACTCAGCTTGTTGTACAGCGAGGTGAATTTCCCTACGATAACCGGAATCTATTGACTGTTTACGCAGTTGGGTGACACCTTTGGCAGCAATTAAAAGTGTTCTCAGCTTCATACCTAGAGCTGATGTTCTCAGCTTTATACCTAGAGCTGATTTTATGCCAGGGGAACCTGTCACACTTTGAGAGTTTACTTATGCACTCTGCTCTTTGAGCTCACTTCAGCCCTATAGCTAGAGCTCACATCAACCATAAGCCCAGAAGCAGTCAGTCTAACACTTACAGTTTACCTATCAGCCCTACACCTAAAGCTCATATCAAGCCTAAATGTAGAACTTGACAGTCTCACACTTAAGGCCTGCTCATGATGCATGCATGCAGATGTGTGTACGTCAATGCTTACGGCGTGAGTGACATAAATGTGGTTCACTGCAGTCGAACGCTTGCAGCATCAAGATTTCGTGTCTGCGCAGTCACCGACCACGCTGGTCCTCAACCACAAAAACACAAACATCACCAACAAGTTTGAAGAACATCTCTGTGAAGAAGTTTGGTGTTATATACATTTGTATGACCCAACATGTTTGAATTATCCATCTTCTGTGACCACTTATTCTATTCAGGGTTGCAGGGGGTCCGGAGCCTGTCCTGAAAACCACGGGTGCAAGACAGAGAACGACCCAGGATGGGGCACCAACTCATCGCAGGGCACACTCACAGACACACCATTCACTCACACACCATCACTCACACACCATTCACTCACACACCATCACTCACACACCATTCACTCACACACCAGTTACTCACATAGCATGCACTCACACACCATCACTCACACATCATCAGTCACACACCATTCACTCACACACCATCACTCACACACCATTCACTCACACACCATCACTCACACACCATCCACACACACACCATCACTCACACACCATCACTCACACACCATCACTCACACACCATACACTCACACACCATCACTCACACACCATCCACACACACACCATCCACACACACACACGTGTCGCTCACGCCGCTTACACACACACA
>JAODLC010000054.1:6509648-6522046 GCA_026781145.1 Hippopotamyrus pictus | reverse complement strand
CCATTTAGATAGGAAGACCAACATGTGTGTGTGTGTGTGTGTGTGTGTGTGTGTGTGTGTGTGTGTGTGTGTGTGTGATATGAATTTTTGTGTCTCTGTGTTCTGGGGTATTTGACACAGCTGTGGGAGAGTCTTGCTGGGCCGTTTATCAACCCTCAGTTCACCTCTGCTCCTCAGGAGAACAAAGCGGGGGCTGTCACACTAAAGAGGCTGTCTGATCTGACATCTCACTCTCAACTACACAGGGGATGCAAGCAAATCCACCCCCCCACACCCACTGGGTCATGGGTCAGGCTGCCCCCAGTCAACATGCAGGGCAGAAAGCAATCTGTACTGAATGTCCCTCTAGATCCATGGTGTTTCTATACAATCTTCCTCCATGGCATCTCTACAGCGTCCCTCTAGATCCATGGTGTTTCTATACAATCTTCCTCCATGGCATCTCTACAGCGTCCCTCTAGATCCATGGTGTTTCTATACAATCTTCCTCCATGGCATCTCTACAATGACCCTCTAGACCCATGGTGATTCTATACACTCTTCTTCCATGATATCTCCAGGATATCCTTCAGAACCCATGGTGATTCTATACACTCTTCTTCCATGATATCTCCAGGATATTCTTCAGAACCCATGGTGATTCTATACACTCTTCTTCCATGATATCTCCAGGATATGCTTCAGAACCCATGGTGATTCTATACACTCTTCTTCCATGATATCTCCAGGATATCATTCAGAACCCATGGTGATTCTATACAATCTTCTTCCATGGTATCTCCAGGATATCCTTCAGAACCCATGGTGTTTCTATACAATCTTCTTCCATGATATCTCCAGGATATCCTTCAGAACCCATGGTGATTCTATACACTCTTCTTCCATGATATCTCCAGGATATCCTTCAGAACCCATGGTGATTCTATACAATCTTCTTCTCAAAGTCCTGACCGCAGTGCAGATGCGGACCGAACTGCAAGTTAATCCGGACCCGGCCAATGATGTACCTTATGAAGGAATATGGTAACATAAAAACATGGTTTTAAGTAAAAAAAAAGAATCAGCTGGCATTATATTGACATCTATAGCATTAAAGTTCATTAAATGCAGTTTTGTTACTGAAAAACTGACTTTGAACAAAAATCCGATGTGGCCCTTTGATCAAAAAGTTTGAGAACTTCTGCTCTATAGACTTACTGCATGATGCAGTGCTCTTTAGGACCAACAGAATGTCTACAGTGTTATCCACTATGTCTAAAGACAGATTTGTCCATTAACCAGGTACTGCGTCCTTATTTGCGCCATCAGATGGATGTATGTTTTTCTCACACCGTGGATGTAGGAACGTCTCCTTAGAACGTCTCCTTAGAACGTCTCCTTAGAACGTCTCCTTAGAACATCTCCTTAGAACGTCTCCTTAGAACGTCTCTCATCCACAGCTCCGCGGTGTGTGCTGGACTCATTCAGACCACAGGCTCTCTTACGGAGGGCTGTGAACCCGCTCCACACGGCGTTCGCCTGGCCCCATAACAGTGAAGATAAAGTTTTCAGCAAGCCCCTCCGCTGCCGCCCCCCCCCCCTCCAGCCAAGCCCAGAGGGAGGAGATTCACTAAAGGACGTGTAATTTGTGTTTTGCCAACAAAGGCAGGCTAATCCTGCGAGGAGGGCTCTCTGTGGGGGCCAGTTCTTTGTCCTCTGGCTATTGTTTACTGGACAGGCAGGATTGAGATGTGGCTATAGGGGTTTGGGGTGGAGAGAGGCAGTTGGTTACCTTTTTTTCTGCTTGGGGGAGTTCATTTGAAGCCCCTCTATGAACCCGCTGCTGTCTGCTGAAGGGGTCATTTAGTCTGAGAACGCCAAGAGGGTTCTCCTACACAGAAAAAAGAAAAAACATCCTCCATATGTTGTCACTCACAACGACATCAGTTATCACGCTATTCCCCATATCTATAACAGCCTGTTTTTCCTGTACTGACTGAATGTACAATATCGAACAAGAGAAGGAGGTCAGAGCTGCTTTGCCTTTATACTCTGAACAAAGACAGCAGGCTTGGGCAGCCTTGTCTACTCATGTAAAATGAAGGTCAGTGTATCCCGTACACCCACCCCTGTATGTATATATTTTTACCCTGTTGGTACAGTCCGTAGGTAACTTCAAAGAGTCGCTGTGTTCATTCAGCTCTGAGGCCCTAGTACAGCAAGAGCAGTGTTACCGCCCAGCACTGTCACATGGCCAGGGGCCCGACCACAGACAGCTCTCTGAGCTAATATCTGAGTTTCGGGCCTCTGGCTGTCGAGCGCGTTTGAAGTCCAATTGATTCAGTGAGAGAGGTAGGCGCGTTTGATCCGGAACGTTCCACGGTGGCTCACAGGGAGCGAAAACACCACATGGGAGAACGTGCCTACACAAAAAGGCTCTTTTACTGTCAAAGCTTTATGAGGAAAAGTGGAACTGGACAAGTATATTTCACCCCCTTCACAGCGGACAATGTAATTAGTCATAAAACTCGTTCCGATTCTGCTTCACCTCAACAGAGTTTTTGTTAAACGTGCATAATGCCTCCTTTTTCTGTGACTCCTTTCCAAAAGGCCGCACTTTTCCATTTCATTCGCAGCTCTACTGTGGAATTACTGTTTATTATTTGATTTTACTGTTTGCAAGCACTTTTCCAAAATACTCCGTGACCACAAATTAAAGTTGATAGGAAAATAATGTGCCACTGAGTTTCACGGGATTACCGTTACACGGCTACCATTCTAGCATGCTAATGAAGCTGCGTCCACTGAGCTGTGCTTCTCTGCGCTGTACCCAGGCTGTTTCTCTGACTTGTATTTGAGTATTTTTCCCTGTGCTGTGACTGTGTACCTGCCCCCACTCTGTAATTCTGTTACTCTCTGATGTAACTATGCGATCATCCTGTAACTGTAGCGCTACGGTATAGTAACTCCGTGACCCCCATTTCTGCGAGTGCTTTGTGCGGTAACCGTATGACCCCCCCCCCCCCAACCCCCTTTCTGCAGCTACTTTTGGGGCCGACTCTCCAGTTCCTCTGGGACCTCATTAGTATGGCAGACTGAATTTATCACAGGGAAATCGAACACCCCTGGGACCGCATGTGCTGCTGTCGCTTCTGGTCCCGGTGCAGGTGTGTGCGTGTATGTGCATGCATGTGTGTGTGTGTGAGACAGAGAGAGAGAGAGAGAGAGACATCCGTGTGCGTGGAACAGTGCCTGCAGTGCGTGTCTCCTGGCATCAGAAAGGGGCACAGCGTGTTATGAAAGCCACAAGCCCCCCCGTCACGGGCATGTCTGTGCCTCAAACACCCTACAGAGCCCGGCCTGTCACACCCACACACACGTGTCAGAGACCCGACAGCATTACAGCCGTGTCAGCCCCCCCTCGCCTGCACTTCCGAAACCCTACAAAGCTGCAGATCTTACACGTCACATTCAGAAAGTCAGGAACGCTCAGTGCCTGTCTGTCAGCGGGCGCGTCAGAAGATGCCCAGAGCCTCGCCGTTTCAGCCTCGGTCACCTGCCCAAGCACAGCCATCTCCTCTAATATTTATCCTCGCCTCTGTTCATATTTACACATTAACAAAAGCCAGACAAGCGTACGTATTATTAGGGAAAGCGATGGCAATAATGCAATAATAATGTCAACGATTACAGCAATCTGCCTCCTGATTGATAGCACTGATTCAACTGTAAGACAGTCGAAATAACAATATTGGGGTCCGAACTCAGATAGCTTTCCTTCTTTTTATTATTGGTCCACTATGGGTGTAAAACAAATGTTTCGGCACTTGACTTCCACCAGTGTATTTACATAACATAATAATAATCAAAAATAAGTGTCAGTACATACAAAAAGAGAGAGATGCACACAGTCCGCTTCTCTAAGGGGATTGAAACACTGAGCAGGCCGTACATCTCGAAAAGCGAGAGAGCGTCACCGTTAAATTCTGCCGACCCTAAAAGCATCCTCATTCCTCCGGCCCCGAACCACCCAACACCTTCAGCGGACAAGAGGAGGGCGTGGGGGGGTCACGGCTGCACAGGCAGCACAGTCAGCCAGGCCCTGACACAGACGTCGTCTGCGTCCACCGTGCAGATGCAGATACACCTGCCGGCATGCCGACCAAGATAGCTTTCGGCTCAGAGGTCACATGATTAGATAACAGTGTTGAATCAGGTTTGTTTGCTCTGGCAGCATTTTGAAAATACCTGAAAACGTACGATTCGGGGAGAAAAGGAAGACGGCACATCCAGGTGTAATAACCTCCTTTTTGTTTTCTTTCCCTCCATTTCTCCCTCTCTGTTTTTCTGCCGATCCCTTGTTCATCCTATGCCCTCCACTCCCTCTCTCCTCCTTCCCCTCCTCCATCGCGACTTTGCATTGACGTATTAGTAAATCAGCTGCACTCCCCCCCAGCGCAGACCAGGGACACCAAACAAAGGTCAGGCAGACCATGCAAATGCCAGGGATACCCAAGGAGCTACGAGAGAGACTATGTGGAGGTCAGGCAGACGGCCCACCGCGCAGGGGTCAAACACAAACTCCGTGTACGAAAACGGAAAACAACAGTGACTAGTAAATGGAATTTAGACAAAGTTAACTCACAACCTTCAAATTAATGCAGGACAAGAAAATTGTCACTCTATGAAATAAACTTATTAGGGATTATAATGAATGATGCTTCAGTATAAAGAAAACAAACATATTTTCCTATCCTCACATAGAAAGTGCTTTGCTTCGCCCCTGAATTGGGCGTTTTGTTGATTGTAGTTCACCATGAAATGACTAACAGCCAGACGAACACGGCGGGACACAGCCGGCCTTGTACGTGACGAAGGCGAGGCGCGGCTCGCGTGCCGATACGCGCTCCTGGGCAAACTGGACGGGCGCCGCCGGCTTTACGGCGTCATAAAACTGCTCTGTCAAAACAGGATGGAGAGATGCTACTCGGTGCCTTTCGCCAATTGCTCTACTTAATTACGGCCCCCACTTCAGTTTTACACCGCTGATTGGCTTATAAGCTAAATGGGAGCATGACAGCTTTACGCGACGAGTGATAATTACAGCGGCGAGCGTGGTGATTTACCGTAGTACAAACAAACAGTAGCCGGACGAGCAATTAAAGCTGCTTTTTTATATCGTTTAGCAGACGTCATCGAGTCACCTTAAAGAAGCAAACAAACAAATAAATTGGACATTACTGATTAAATATTTTTTATTCAATTTTAAATGTCATTCTATTCATGTTATTTTTTTTTTTTACTTTTAATGGATTAAAATAGCACAAGCCTTTCGATTGTTTAATATTTCCATAGTTCTTAGAGTCAGAAAGCTTGCTCTCTATTTGGGTGCTTAAGCTGGGTTTGTCTGATTCCTCTATATATTTTCCCTTTTTTTAATACGTCTGCGGTTTCAGTTTGACGCCTGAGACTCTCCTCCTTTGGCGCTCGGGGTGAGTTAAGACCCGGACACCCCGAGGATGGAGTACCGCTGATATGTGGACTCTTTTCATGGGGGGGGGGGAGGGGGGTCACAGCAGCTGCAGGGGTCCCTTCAGTCCAGGCATTTTTAATTGAAATCATCAGTTCGGGACCTCTGGTAATTGTTCGCCTCGTTGTAAAACTGTCACTGGCTGCCACGCCGGAGTTTGCTTGACTGTCCCACGCCCAGCCCCCCCTAACCCCCGTCCCCCCTCAGCCCCCGCTTTTGTGTTAGAAACTCCGCTATGAAGACGCTCCCCCATTGTAAAAAACACAAACTATATGGATCCATGCCGCTGCATGCCATGTACTGTTTACTCTCCTTACTATTTAGTTAAGAAAATAACTAAGAAAACTACACTAAGAAAATTACTTGGAAAACGCATTGGGTCCTGACTTAAATACATACATACATACATACATACATATACATACATACATTTTTAATAGTCGTTTTGTTAAATATATATATACATGCATTCCATTCAATGAGTCGTTGTAGCTTGACTTAGAATAATTTTGTTAAACCGAAATTAACATTCCAGGCAAAGCATTTAAAGATGTAAGCTATTAAATATAATTACTGCATTTCATGTAATATTTAGTGAAGCCATTCGGCAGACTAGCCGCGTCAGGACGCCGCTTTGCACAATCCAGTCGTTGCACCTTAAGGGTTGTAGACTACAGTTATTTAACGTACAAAACATAATTAGGAGTATGATAATGACACATGAATTAAAATGAATGGACTCGGCTGAGGACGAATCCTTGAATATAGGAGCTGGTGTCGGTGCAGGTTGTGTAATATAATAGAATATAATTAGGAGTGTTCTGCGGGAGAAAGTCCTTAGTTTTTTGTATGCCCGAGTATAATTCTCGTGATATATATGCAAATAAAAGTGAGGAGCGCGTCACGACGAGCCCGGGGGTGACGGCCGATAGATTCTTACAGAGATAGGGCGGAGATGGGGCTTCGGTGCATCACTGACTGTTTATGCATAGATAGGAACGTAGCAGATAAGATATTTACTGCAAATAAGTGCGAATTTATAAACGCCTTAAAATTCGTCTTTTCCATTTTAAGACGCACGTTCACACTGGAGTGCAGTTACATTAATCGAGACATAGACTAAGAGACAAACAGGTAGGCTAGCGAAATAGACACCACAATTTCCTTTCAACTTAAATTTAACTTTAATTCCTTATTTAAACAATTATGAACACTTCTTGTCCACGGTGACCTGAGATTGACACCTTCAGGACTTTTTTTGGTAAATTATCGTCTATAGTCTCACTTGCCTTATCATAATAATTATAATTAATCATAATAATTGTTGAATTTTCAACGGCGTACAAACGAGCCTCTCTTTAACTTAAATATCATACATTTTTATAAAATTATCACGGCTAAGCGCATAAATATCCTTCACCCGGGCGGTTGCTGTCGGTGAGAAAAATGCCTTTGTATGCGTGTAAATGAAAAGGCTTATCCTCTCGCGTCGTTCTCAAGAGTGTATTAAAATTCCCCACAAAGCAGGGACAAGTTAAGTCGACAGAGCCTTAACGTTTATTTACTGGTTGATTGAATTTTGGAGCCGGGGAGGGAGGTGCTAGCAGCCCCCCTCCCGGCGTATCTTCAGATTCCCTCTATTTTACTGCATTTAACTCTCAAGGGGGGGCTGGCACGGCCGCAGCGCGCATAGCGGGTCTGGAGCCTGAAATCCGATCCTTGTTAATTTTTTTTCCTCGTCTGTAAGTCTTGTAGCCCCACATTCACACATACACTCAACACACGCATCGGGATCAGCGATCGTAACTCCCCCGGAGCAGCCAGCGAAGAGCAGGCGCCTGCCTTACAACTCCGGGCACTCCGGCGGGGAGCGTCGCGCACGGCGGACAGGCAGAACCATCACTTCCATTACCTTCAGAAGGTGACGGGAGCCCAGCACCGATTCACCATGCGAGGCATATTCTCATAGAGAAAAAGACCAAAAACGTTTCACACAACCGCCTTGGACATATAATTTACAACAAATGATTACGTGGTGATAAGGAATTGTTGCTCCACCAGAAATTCTGGCGTTGCAACTTACTCTTGGAAGACTTCGCCACAGCTGAAGACACCCACAGTCTTGGGATTTAGAATATATTCAAACGTTTTGAATCTATTGCATATTGCTGTACATTTGTACGGATTTGGAGGATTTAAACGATTCAAACAGGATTACTGTAACATTGGAAACCCACAGGTAATAGTTTTTCTTCACTTTTTTGCGCAGGGAATTATTATTCTGAATACTGTATAAGCTGTTTCTAATCATGACTCGCAACTCCTTCGACGTCGTTTTGAGAGATTTTTAGTCAGTGAGGAAAGGAGTTGAGTTTGATTTATCTCCGATTAGTCGTTGCTGACTGCGAAAAAGGCAGACACATTGTGAACTGCAGCCACGAGGAGTGGGCTTCCATGTGACTGTCAGAAATCTTTCCCTCAGTCCTGCATTTCAGGCACTATATGCTGTATAGAGTCCGTAATGAATCACCTGAACCAGGTATCTATAGAGTTTCAGACGGTTGGAATGCTAGGTTTACGAATCTACGCCTTTTCTAGTTCAAGATCATACCTTATTATGAATTATATTTCTATATAGCCTATTTTTATCTCCTTCTGCATCATCACAAGCTTAAAATCTGGCGCCTCTATGATGCCTGTTTGGTGTTTCAGGTCACTATATATGTAAAGGTTATTTGTTGTTGTAAATAAAAATTATTAGTCAGGCGCATTTATCCCGATTGTACAAAAAGAAAAAAGAACTGTATAAAAGCAGCATTAGACACTATTTATGCAGGTCTTGAATATGCATTATTAGAATGCAGAACCTTGTCGCATGCAAGCCCCAAATTTTAAATGAATTTTAAATAGCCTAATGTATATGCTGCTTATAAACGGAAAACACTCAATTTTAAACGAGAGTCCCATCCGACGAAAAGGTTTCTGTGAAGTCAATGACGGATCCCTCCGAAACGTCAAACCCCGGACTCCGGCCGTGAAGGTTCAGTATGATTTGAGTTTACCGTAGGTTTTCACTTACAGGTAACCATGCACCTTGATCCTATCAGTTAAGAAACAAAGCGTCGCATTAGCCACAGTTAAATGACAGTGTCTTAGACGGGGAGAAAAGTTTCAGGCAAAGACAATTTCTGGCCTTTAGGAGAATAATATTTGTCAATGAGTTTCATAGGAGAAGAGACTGAATATCTAAGTAGCCTAATACATGTTCTGGATAAGATTTTGATTTCAAATTAATTATCTGAATACATGGAATGTAGCAAAGAATTGTATATAACTATAATCATGGGGTAATTCATTATTATTATTATTATTATTATTATTATTATTATTATTATTAGGCCTATTATTATTTCGTGATGGTTTCTTATGGATCGTCCAAAAACCTTAATAAGAAACCTAATTAATCAAAGCTATTCTGATAGCCGGATTTCCGGTGATACCGTACAAAACCAGTTTTTTCCAAATCCCATTCAGAGGCATTAACATGAGCTAACGAGAACGACCTAAAGCGGTAATACAATCTTCGCCCTGTTGCGTCAAATACAGCCACATTAGTAAAACCTTTTTGAGAAAGGACGCTGTATAGTGCAGGAACCTGGCTGGCAAGGGGCCCTACATGCAATGCTGGACATTAAATCGCGTTGCTGATATAATCTTTGACAGAGAGAGGTTACGCACACTGGACATACCACTGTATCCCAATATGCGCAACACCCACGAGTGGCGCCCATTGTCCCGGCTGTCATATCTCATTGCCTACTACAGGCTTACTTCTTTTTAGAAGACAGTTTACAGTATAAAATGAAATACTCCAGCCCACGTCTTGTTTTTCTCGTCAGTTACGTGTTGGGTATTTAGCGGAAATTATCATTTGCATTAATCTTTATGTTATTCCCATGACATAACGTCGATACGTAATTACGTTTTCTTGTGTGTGACGTGTCTGGCGAGGGAACCTTCCTGTTAAGGTTCCATTTAGGGTCTTTGGGTGAATGGTGCGGCTGCTTTACTTTAATTAACGCTTTAATGTAGTCGCGTGACCACGTGACATCAAGGCGACGCTCCGTCTGCCAGCGTGACACGAGCTGACATGTGCAGGACCTGCTGCATTGAGAGGGAATAGTTCTGAAATGCCTCACTGACAGTGTCTGGAACTGAGTAAAAGAAAAAAAAGAAAAATGTACTTGGAAATCAAAATTAAGTAAACTCTTTACATGTTCTGCCACAGTTATAACTAGAATGTCATAATCATTATGAAGGCTATGCTGGCTGGGTCATGATTTGTCTGGTTTTTATTTTTACACTCGGGATGCAAGTCTAAACTGGAGGATCAGTCAAGATAGAGGCTGAATTTTGCTTTTTTTCCTGTATTGGACAGGTCTGTCTGGTTTCGATGGAGATAATCTTTTTTCTTGCACAGAACGCAGAACTATTCCAGAACCTCCACCACCTTATCAGCTTGAGGAACTTCTAAGACAGAGCAAATCTTCAAACGGATGCATTAGCGCAAGCCATGTGTTCCCGGCTTCTGCCAGACTGAGAGTGACTCCGACAGACTGACGTTGCCGCGAGCGCGGAGAGAGCTCCTCTCACTTTCCGCCATCCCATAATTCAGTCAGACAGGATCCTGATCGCTAGGCTTTATTTCAGAGTTCATGTTTGCTCAGTGACTCCGTGATCTGTCATTTCAGGAGTTAAGCGTCTGCCAATGCACACATTTCTGGCTATTGTACCTTGGTGCAAGGAACGGTTCTCCATCAGCATCTTTTCTGCTGGCTGTAACGCGCTACTTTTCACCAATTCCTTAGTGGGCAAGGCCATCACCGGAACCCTTTCTCCAGTGAACTTACTTTTCTGGATCCATCTAGTGCAGTGTTTCCCAATCCGGTCCTTGGGGACCCACAGACAGTCCATGTTTTTGCTCCCTCCCAACTCCCTCTGAGACAGTCCACATTTTTTTGGGAGCTGGGAAGGACTCGTTTGTGCTGGGGGGGGGGGCTTCTCTCTACTGACAGATCATGGAGCTCGCTGATGGGCCCCAGGCTGCTCCTGACAGCCTTGGGTTCGGGGTGGGGGGGGGCACTGAACCAGTTCCAGGTCCTCGCCGCCGTCTCGTCAATGCAGATGACACCGGACGACAAGCGCGTCCTTCTGTTGGCAGCGGTCGCAGAAACTCAGTCATACGTGCATAATTCGCTCATGAAAAGCACAGAAGAATATGTTCGCTAATTTAAGTGTTAGAAAGGAGGCATGTTGCATCCTAAACACTACAAAAGATTAAGGCCCTGTAAAATAACGTCACGAGAACAATAAATCGTCACGAGAACAATAACGTCGTGGGAACAATAAATACTAGGATTAAAAAAAAAATGACAACAAACGCCCTGAATAATAAACACTGCGCCACCGCCAGAGGTGAAGCTGAGTTGTGTGACAGGACCATGCCGCTGGATAATCTGCAGATCTCCATGCCACTGACGCCAGCTCCTCTGGTTCCTGTGAGCCATACGGAGGCAGCTTCCTTGGTCATACAGGCAGAATAATTAGAGGCCGGTCAGGCAGAGCGAGGCAGGTGGAGCAGAGCGCAGGAGCGCTCAGACTGTGGGTGGGATGGTTCCGTCTTCAGCACGTACTGTGCCCAGGGTCCTCACACACCTGGACCGCACCGTACGCCTAGTGGAGGCACGGAGGCAGCATGGAGTCAGCATGGAGTCAGCTTGGAGGCAGCATGGAGTCAGCATGGAGTCAGCACGGAGTCAGCCAGCCGGCCGTGCCAAAGCAGACTAGGAAGCCTGGTCGTATCTCTGATATGGGCTCTGGCTTGGACTGCCAGTGGATGAGCCACATAGGAAACTTACGAGTCTGAACCTCTTGAAACCTACTGGCAGGGTTGCTGGACAGCCCCTGGAATTTACTTCTGGCTACAGGTCTGCTGTGGACTTGGTCTGGTTGGAGGTGGTGAAATGTTCCACTAGCTCAGCGGTGGCCAACCTTATCCGCAAAGGGCCGGTCTGTGTGCTGGTTTTTGGGGTTTGACCCAGGTGTGAGGACCCTTCAGCCAGTCAGTCCTCTAATTAGTAATATAATTACGGAGCTGCAGCGAAAACCCACACTGGCCCTTTGCGGATAAGATTGGCCACCCCTGCTCTAGCTTAACCAACTGAGTGTTGAGTTGAATCCCCATAAGGTTATGGGTTCAAATCCCAGCAAGGGCATTTAAAGTGTAGCCCTCTCTCCATTGTAAGTCTCTCTGGCTGAAATGTGTTTTGGCTGAACCTTTTTTTTTCCTTTTCTTTTTTTTTCCAAAAATTACTCACTCTGCATTTGTTTCTGGCCAGAAATGTCAAGACGTTAAGTCCGTGGCGATCTAAAGTAGGCCTGCTTTCAAACACTTGCTCCCCCAAGAACGTGTCAGCTTTTCAACCTCGCCGGGCGGAGACGTACGGCGGCGCTCGCCTCCACGTGGGGGGTCCGGCGGGGGGGGCGGGACCCCGGTGGACTAGCGCGGCTCCGCCTGCCCAGACAGAGGCGGCCCTGTCCTTAGCCCGGCCATCAGCGTACCCGTGGAAACAGAACTCCCAGCCAAGGCCTCCGACATCAGGCCTGCTCCGCCGCGGTCTGCGCGGAGGCCGCCGCTCTTATCAAGTTGTATAAATAAACCTGGGGAGGCGAGGGGTCTCTTTTCATTTCGGCGGCAGGCCGCAGAAAGAGCTTCTGTTTTACCCGGGGAGTCGAGGGCCAGCCAAAAAAAAAAAAAAAACAGGGAGAAGGGCCACCCAGAGCTGGGAGCCGCATGAAGCGTCTGCATTGTTTGGGGGTGACATTTTTC
>JAODLC010000054.1:6462719-6509548 GCA_026781145.1 Hippopotamyrus pictus | reverse complement strand
TTTTCAGCTGGGGGGGTGGGTGGGAGGGCTTACAGAGTCAACGCAGACTGTGTCCAAACCCTAGCGTGTATCTGAGTCCTTATAGGTAATAAAAACATGGCACTGGGGATAGGAGCAAGGGAGACGGAGTCTCAGCGGAGGGGGGTTTATTTGGGGTGGGGGGCTGAATGCCGCAGGGCGGTGGGGGGGGGGTCTTAAAGGCACGGGTGCACATCTGTGTATGTGTGCGACAAGGAGCTGACGATGTGCTCTCGTCCCTGTGACAGGGGCAGCCGCAGCGAGTGTGACGTCGCCCCCCCCAGTATGAGTGCGGGGCATGTGTGAGCCAGGCTGGAGCCCGTCCCGCCAGGGGGCCATGGCACTTAGCTGTGCCCTCTGCCTCTGCTTCGTCTCGCTGCTCCGCCCCGCCACTGCTCGGCCCACAGGTGAGTTCCCAGCATGCACTGCTCTCCCACACTGTCTCCATACTCTCTCCTGCACACCATCACTGGCTGTCTCACACATAACTCATCAAATTGGAATTCTGCATTATTCTGGAGTCCCGGTAATCCAGTGTATGGCCCGAATCGGGGCCCCTAACGGTTCTGCTTCAGTTCTGCTGTGAGTGTGTCATGATCATTTTGGTGCAGTAGCAGTTCAGGCCCAGAGCTATCTGAGATGATGTTCTATAGGATTGTGTTCTGTGGCAGAGGACAGGTTCTGGTTCTGTGTTGGAGAACAAAATGCTTCACCTCTGAGCCGGGCTTGATCTCTGCAGGGTGTGGTGACCCTGCATCTCCTCTGATACAAACATGAACCATAAACCAGACGTGAACCGGCACGATCGGACAGTGACCCAGACCGGTGCAGACGTATCCAGCACACGAACACGGCCGGGGAGTTAATGCAAGCGGTCTTAGCATAAACAAGGAGAACGGTATCAGCGAATTGGCTTGATCCGTGAGTCGGCAGCGGGCAGGAGCGCCCACTGGTCGACTAGCTCCGCTCCTGCGCTGCACTTTGCTTTGGAAACCCCTGCCTGTTGTGTTATATATGATACTGACATGCACTCAGCACGCTGACCACCTGTTCCATTTGTGACCTCTCCCCTTCTCTCCCCCTCTTTTCCTCTCTCTCCCTCTCGCTCTCTCGCTCTCCCAATCTCCCCCTCTCACCTCCTCTCTCACTCTCCCTCTCTCACTTGAGTGGGCAAAAAAAGAAAAAAAGTTTGCTTTCCAGTGCAGATTGATTGTGGCAGTTTGCAGCCTTTCCTCCCTGTCAGCTCGTTTGACAGAGAACTGGATTTTAATTACGGCTTCTCCCCTTAAGGAAATTGTTGAGATGGAGAAAGATAAGGCGGAGAAACAGGGGAACAAAGAGCATTGCTGTGTTTTATCCTGGCCAATATTCAGCTGATAGAGAGAGCCTGGGTCAGGGGTGTGTGTGTTTGTGGGGGGGGAATGTATATATTACATTGTGGGGATCAAATGCCCCCATAATGTTATAAAAACCTGTTATTTTGACGTCCCCACAAGGGGAACCTCGATTTATTAAAAATATGTGACTGCAATCAAAAAACTAAAAATGCCAGAAGTCTTGTATTCTGTTTGGTTACTTATGGTTAAGGTTATGGCTGGGTGGGGGTTAGGGGGGGTCATTGTTGGGATTAGGGTTATGGCCCTAGAAATAGATGGACAGGCCCCACAAAGATATAATTACAAACCTGACTGTGTGTGTGTGTGTCTGCGTGTGTCTGTGTCTGTGTCTGTGTGTTTTGATGTGCCTGTGTTTACTTGTCACATATTTCTTGAGACACTGGTCTGCATTCTCTTTCTGATCTGATCTGTTCTTTGAGCTATTTTTCTGTGTCGGTTTGGGTTATGAGTTGAGTTTTGTTCTATGTTGAGTTCTGAGGATTAATGTATGAATTGAGCTTGTTCTCTGTTGGTTTGGGTTATGACTTGCTCAGCATGGGTTTGAGTTATAAGTTGGCCAGTGTTCTGTGTTGGTTTTGCTTGGGTTGGGTTCTGTTCTGTTAGGTTGAGTTCTGAGGTAGTTTAGATTATGAGTTGATCTGTGTTGCTCAGGGTTGATTCAGTGTTACCAGCTGGCACGTGTTCAGTGTTACTCTGTGTTGCTTTGGGTTATGAGTCGCTCAGAGTGGGTTTGAGTTATGAGTTGGCCGGTGTTCTGTGTTGATTTGAGTCCTGAACAGCTCTATATTTTTGCTGGTTTGGGTCTGTTTTCTGTTTGGTTTGAGTTATGGAGTGGTCCCTCACCATGCCGCCATTTTACCACACTAGCAAGCACATTCTAATATCTGCCTGCTGGAATCACCTCTTGTACCCTGCCCTCCCTGGAGAGGGAATCACCTCTTGTACCCTGCCCTCCCTGGTGAGGGAATCACCTCTTGTACCCTGCCCTCTCTGGTGAGTGAATCACCTCTTGTATCCTGCCCTCTCTGGTGAGGGAATCACCTCTTGTACCCTGCCCTCTCTGGTGAGTGAATCACCTCTTGTACCCTGCCCTCCCTGGTGAGGGAATCACCTCTTGTACCCTGCCCTCCCTGATGAGTGAATCACCTCTTGTACCCTGCCCTCCCTGGTGAGGGAGTCTGTACCCTGCCCACTCACAGCAAACACTGTCTTCCCCATGTGTAAAAAAAAATAAGCAGGCACCTGCCCTGATGGAGGTAAGCTTAGATAGACAGCCCCCCCGCCTGCCCCCCACGAGGACTGACTCAGCTGTGTCAGCTGTTAGCAGCTAGCGGGGGTGTGAAATAGCCTTGGAGGTGGAGCCCCTCCCCCATCTCCCCCAGTGAGAACATCGTTCCCGCTGAGAATCTTAACACGCACTGAAGCATTCGTGCCATTCTCTGACATTGTGGGGACTGCGAAAGGCAGAGAGCATTTTTAAAGAGTAATTAAGATTTAAATGCTCGGCAGTGGTTTAAATCTTGGGTTTCGGTTTATTTGATGAAGCGGTTTCCATTGGCCTGTATCTCAGCCTCATGGTTGCTGTCAGTGTGCCTGCACATGTGTGGTGGGGGGGGCACCTCCCCAGTTTAAATTACCCCGGGTCGTGCTCCTGTCATGAGCACACACCCCCGTGAGGCCGTTCACACAAGGAGGTCGTCATTCTGGGCCGCGTTCCCGCCACACCCATCCATGCCCAGTTCCCCTCTGAAGTTCCTTATTCGGAGTGGAATACAGGACTGAAGCAGCCCTGATCATTGTCCACAAACAGCTCCCCTGTTTGTTTGGCCTGTCCAATCATGACCTTTTTCCCCTTCAGGTCCAGAAAGTGCAAATCCAGACCAAGGTTTAGTTCCAACCAATCAGTTGAGAATAAAGATTCACGCTCACAGAGTATTCAGCTGGTTGGTTGAAACAAAAAGTTGGTCAGGATTTGTACCTTCTGGACCCGAAGTTTCCACCCCTAACCCTACAGCACAGGTTTCATTCACCTCTCCAGAGGAACCAGTTTCGGTCAAATAGCACTTTGATGCTATTGCATTGCTAGCATGTGGCAGTGCTGGTCAACTCATTGGGCAACATAGGTGGTCGTCTAGGGCAAGCCAATTTGACTGCATCTCAGACAGGGGGCGCCGGTGGTGAAGTTTGCCTAATGTGCCACATCGACCTGGCCCGATGCATTTGTTCCCAAACATACCAGCAGTGCAACCAAAGGCTGCCCCCCCATCACCATGGGTGCAGAAATAATGATGCAATACACCTGAATCACCAGGGGAGGCACTAGAGTTACCATAAAATTAAGCCTCATCCATGAAAGTATCACAGTGAGGCTAATATTGAAGCTGAACTATGAATTATAACCCTATGAGATAGGGTGAGATAAAGCCATAAACTGTAGTCATGAAAATATTAGATAAAGGCTCTTTTGAAAATGATTACTCCCATGTCCACATGCTCACATACGTGTCTGAAAGCCAAACACGCGTGTTTACTCCTCGGCCCACATTGCTGTTGTGCCATAAAATGTGCCGTCAAGAATATACTGCTAACTACCAAGAAAGCCTTTGGGAGAGCGGTGGGTTTATTCATCATGGCACTGGTCAGCCATATTTCACCAAAGGCAGTATATTTTGATAGGCTTGGAATGCAATTTTAGCATAAACTTAGAATCCTTTTTAAATACATTATATATGTCATTGATATAAGTTTGGGTTAGTGTACAAGTTTGAGATGTGCCCTCCGGTGTCCCCAAAGTCAAAGCTTAGGAAAGTAGTAGGGGTCACCTGGGGGTCAGAGGTCAAAGGTCAGGTTAGCTGAACATGCCGGGTCAAGGCCACATGCTGTACCCAGGAGCTGATCGCAGTACCTTTCCCAGTTAACTCGCCAGTGGGTGGTTATCCCCGGGGAAGGTGGTGATGAAGCTGTGCGTGATGAAGCTGTGCGTGATGAAGCTGTGATTAACCTGTGATTCTCCATGCTGCTTGGAAGACCGAGAGCTTCCAGGATGCCCCCCCCCTTAGCCCCAGCTACATTCGTATAATATTACACGGTTAAGTTTGGGGGACGCAGTGTTCTTCTAAGGAATTCCCATACAGTGCGCTTGTGGAGTTGAAAGTAGGCCAGTTCGCCCTCAGAATGACAATTATCGCAGCCAAAAGCAGGCCCGGTTGGAGCTGCTGGCCTTGGCATCCACGCCGCTCCCTGAGCGTACAGTAGCTTCCGATCCTAATTAGCAAGGGGTGGGGGGGGGTTGTCATTGGCGGCCATCTTTACAATCGGAGCTGCTCAGAAGAATGCCTCAACAGGGCAAAGAAAAGAGGTAAAAAAAAAGTCTTAAACCCCTCTCCCTCTGCCCTGCACACCCCCCCCGGTCCTTGATCTCTGTACCATAAGCCTGCCTTTCTGTCTCCATCCCCCCCCCCCCAAGCCTCCTCGATAGTGTGAGGTTGTCAGGCGGCTCTAGATTAAGGACATTGTCTGAGGGTATTTACATCCGGCCAAGCCACATTAAACAGAGATTAGGACTCGCACTCTGAGGCGGCCGCTACCAAGGGGAAAGGAAGCGTGATCCGCGGATGGGGCGCTTTCGGGGGACGCATGAGGGCGCTACGGCCAGCCCCCACCACGGCACGTGGCTTTCCTGGATGTCTTCCGTACGTCCGAGGGTAATTAGCAAACCCCGGCCATGTTCGGCCCAGAGATTTTCCGCTGTTAAAGTGTAATAGCCCATAATAATAGGTGTTCCTGAGGCCTGGATGACCTGCTGGTACAGTCCTGAGGGACACGTTTAAGAGCAGCAATCTGGCTTCTAGAAAGCACAGAATGCACTCACACGTTCGCATGGGGAACGCACGCACGAGCACACTCACGCGAGCACGTCAAACGGCGGCCAGAGGTGACAGACGCAGGAACTCGCTCAGCTTTGTGCCATTTCCCACGCAGCACATTCGCACGCCACCCCCGACACACACACGGGTGACACACGGTCTCGACGTGCACGGACACGCACACGCTCACACGCTGGTTCTCACAGTAGGTCGCCCGTCAACCACAGACACAATTAGAACTACTCAAGGCATTTTTCCAAGTTTAAAAAGTTTCTAATGGGTGGAACAAAAGAATAACACTGGCTGTTCGCTGGTCATCGCTTGTGTCCTCCTCCAAAGAGGGGGTGGCTGGGAGCTACCCCCCCCCCCCCAAAAAGCCGTTTACGCTGAGGTATGTCTTTAAAGGTATGCGGCATCTGCCTTGGATCCACTTGTCGAAGTACCAGTTAAGCACCTGAATCCGAGTTTAACTGGCCTGTCTTAACCTGCCTGAACGCCACATCGCGCGGAATAAGTCGGAGAACAACACAGCATTATTTCCACAAATAACCATAAATCGTCATGGCGACGACAACGAAAGCAAGTGTGATTAACTCCCCCACCTTTCCCCCCCGAATGACATGTTAATGTTTTGAAATTACGGGAAGAAATGCAAAAACTGGAACGAGAAGGGAAGTTAGATGTATGTTGAGGAAGATGATTTTGGTTCAATGACAGTTTGGAAAATAGTTTTCAAGCTGATGTTTTTTTTTATAAACCAGAGCACCAGCATTAGATTTATTCAAAGCACCATGTAACGTCAGGCTTCCCTGCATCAGGCCACATGCACTCTCATCGCATTTAGGATGCGACTGTGGGGTCTCCCTTATTTAGCACAAGAACACTGGGTCTCTCTTAGGGTCCACTCCGCTCACAGGTCCATGTTATAGACCTATTTCACATGGACAACACCGCACAGGAGAGAAGAAAGACCCCCAGAGAGCAGACGAATTACGCTGACATAGGAGAAAATATGTCGGCTCTAACTAGTTTACCTCTGACAGCATCCATGGGGCTGAAAAGAGACACTATTATGGAAGGGAGACCAGGTATGAGAGGGAAACATACAGCAGAGCAGCCTTATGGAGCGAGAGAAACACACAGTGAATCTCTACTCAATTGGGCTGAAGCTGCATTGGAGTGGATCTGGTTTGGACTGAGGAGGAGTGAGCTGGATCATCTAGAGGCGAACTTGTCCGGTTGATGACGGAGGAGCTGATTGAGTGATCAAAGTGATCAAAAAAACAGTGAAAAGTCTTACATCTTCCTGGAATCGTTATGTCAAACACTTACCGCTTGATATTCAGAATACTGTCATGAGACTACAGGTGAATTCATACAAATCAAAACTGGAAAAAAGACCGGTGCTGTTGTAAATGACATTCGCCACCGGGCAGCGACCGAAGCCCGGCTAAACAGCTATTAGAGAGTCTGAAGAGGCCTACCTCTGCCTCGCTGATCACAGCCCCGTGATCAAACACCAGCCAACTCCGGGATACGCTGTGTGTAAGTAGAGAGCAGTTAAGTGTCGTCCCTGTGATTTCTGCACGTGCCGGTGCGTGAAGGTAAAGGGAGCCTCAAGTACCTCAGACTCAAGCTAAGGGCTCAGGGTTCCAATTCCACAAAGACAGTAGAGGTGCACTGTTGTCCCAAACTCCCAGTGTCCTAATGGACTTTCCTTTGCGTCTGTCCCTTACGCACGCTCGAGGCTGCCTGAACAGACACTCGTGTCTTTTCTGCGGATGCCGCTGCCACTCTACAGTCGGGGTTGAAAGAAGAAGGAGTTCAGTGTTGTGCAGAGCCTGAGGTGGGGAGACTGGGCCTCATTTCTTAAAGGCCTCCCTTTTGCGCATTGGCCTGAATCCCCAAGCTGTTTCTTCAGTGGAAGATCACGTAAACATGTTTGTTTTCCCTGACTTGGCAGAATCGGTAAAGCGGAGCTGATGTGGGGGAGTCCTTAGGAGTGGCTAACAGGGCGGGGCCAGTCTAAAGTCAGAGAAGCGGAACTATTGGGCGTCATGGCTAGACTAACAGGAACGGGCGTGAAGGAATACACACGTACACCCATGGCTTGCCAGTTAAGGCGACGGGGATCAATCAGGGGAGAAAAACCCAGAAAAATAGCCAGAAATTACAGAAACATCAGCACACACACTGTTTGACGGCATGCTAACGTGATGTTAGCCTTACCTTTTGGGCTACCTTTTGGGCTACCTCTTAAAATTCACTGGAAGAGTAGTACAAAGCCAAATCTAACACTACTATGAAGATGTGTGCTTGGGTGGTGAATGCACGTACGGAGGTCAGTGCTTCTTAACACAGGCCTCAGGGACCCCCAAACAGTTCCCAATACACCTAGACCATTTATTCAGTGTCCTTCGTTGCTTGATTGTTTGGTTCAGTTGTGCTTGAAGCTGGGAGAGAGGAATCTGCAGGCTGTCTGAGGGCCGCTAAGGAAACACTGACCTAGTGTAATCCATTTCCAGCTCGATTAACCTGATTAACTCTGCCGGCTCAGGGCTCTTCATGTGCCCTGAAGGAGTTCACGCTCACCTCTGCACTATCAACGCCATACAGCATGCGACCCAGGAAGTAAAAGCAGGTTGCAGTTGCCTTTGTCTCTAATTGTGCCCTCGTTGGATGTCGTTATTGTTGCACAGAGGGGTTTCGCTCAAGAGGCAATGTTTAGCAGAGACCAAATGTCCCCCGAGGAAGCGACGTTGGAGCTCCGTTAGCTGGTCCCGTTCAAGCAGCCCCGCAGGCAGTCACTTTGAGCGACCCGTCAGCTTCACCTCCTCCTTGTGTAAACATGGAAAAAAGGCAGCCATGGTTCAGTGCCTTAGCCACACATAGGAGAACAAGGGGTTTCTAATCCTTAAAGAAGGATTTAGTGAAGTCATAGGTCCTGTGATCTGCGGATCGCCTGAATGCCTTCCTGGCGTCTGTCCCCAGATGCAGCCTCGAGCGAGACGGCCTTCTTCGAGGACTTTCTCCTGGGACCCGGGGAGACCCTGGAGCTGCCCTGCCACACGCCAGCCGGAACCCAGTCCGTCGCCTGGCTGAAAGACGGCGTGGGCCTGTTTCCTAGCAACCGCACCTGGATAGGACAGCGCATCCAAGTCGTCAACGTGTCATTCGAGGATTCCGGCGTGTATGCTTGCAGGCTGGAACCTGGCGGCCCACTGCTGGGTAACTACAGCGTCAGAGTCACAGGTGAGTCTCAGCAGCAGCTGTCAGAGTCACAGGTGAGTCTCAGCAGCAGCTGTCAAAGTCACATGTGACTCTCAGACAGTCTGGCATAATGAATTAAGGATGGATCTCACCTCCCTGAGCTGAAGGTTCTCATAGCTACTGTCAATGATACACACGATTGCATGCAGTACTGACAAAAAAGTCTTAGGCAAGCAAAAAAATTATGTTTAATGATTTTCATGTTGGTCTAAAACTATAATATTGTGTCTGACAAAGTGTGTCAGCTTAGTCATTTCAAAACCTCTACTAAAATCACCCCAGTATTGTCAGCATCCATCTCACAAATACACCTTGTCTGAGTTTCATTAATTCGGTGCGCTGATGGTCAAATTTAAGGTCCACATGGTACGGCTGAGGTGCTCCTAAGGGAGGTTTGGGAACTGAAGTGGTGTAGCCATCCAACTAGATATCGGTGACTTTTTTGGAGAACAGAAGAGTTTTTATCGTTACTACTAATTTGCATACGTTCTAATGTTAAAATGTGTTTCTTTTTTCCGAACAAATATACGCTTCGTAAATAGCCTTCAACATTTTCTTTGACTGTCTAAGACTTTTGCACAGTACTGTACGTCCAGCTTGTAATTAGCAGAGGCCAAACCAGGCGCCAAAACTCGAGGGTAAGACCAGAGCATTAGACTCCCTATGAGTCGGCGGGCCGGGAGCAGGACGTGCTGAGCTCTGTCAAGGTGGGCCAGCGGGTTCTGCGGCGTCTTGCCGGGATAACGGTTAATTCTCCTCTCGTATTGTGGCGTACAGAGCGCCACATACAGCTCTCTGAGATTTCCTCCACCTCGGACCTGCCAGAGCTATGAGAAACATTTGCTAATTAACCGCCGATCAAATAGCTGACGGCGATGTGGGCGTAGGCGGCTCTGGGGGCATGACTAAGAGTAATTAAACAGCCTGAGAACAATGACGCTGCCGCCCATGGGAATGTGTGGCTGTTACTCGACTCTCGCTGATTTACCCTGCACACATCACGGCCTCCACTGTGTTCCCCATACATGAAGTCCTGTGCAGAAGTCTTCAGCAGCCTAAGAAAATGATGTTTAAATGACCTTCATCTCAAAGTGTCTCAGCGTAATAATTTCAAAACGTCTCCTAAAAACACACCGGCTTTTGCAGCCACCGTCCAATACGCCAATACATTTTTTAACTCGACCGCCACCTCACCTTGTTTGGCTAATCGATACCTCATTGAGGTTTTTGACTAAATAGGATGATTCTTATTCAGTGAGCCGGTGGTGAATTTGAATGAATACATAGAATGGCTGAAGTGGCCCTGAGGAGAGGGTTAGGGAACTGAAGTGGTTTTCTTCTAGTCATCCAACTAGATATCAGTAACTTTTTGGAGAACAGAAGAAATTCTTGTGTATTTTTGTATTGTGTTACTGTTCATTTGCATATGTTGTACTGTTAAATTGTGTTTTATCTCTGAGCAAATATGCACTTATTGCCCAGATAAATAGCCTTAAACAGTTTTTTTGACTGCCGAAGACTTTTGCACAGTGCTGTAATTAGGCTGCACATCATACGCCAGAGGTTGGTTCTAATCTTAAACCAGGTACTGGTTCAGATTTAGGCCCCAGTGAAATCGCCATGGCCGCCAGGTAGCGTCACGGCTAGGTCCGCGAGAACCCACAGCATCTCTCCCTCGCACAGCTGCGCCGTAAACCTAACCGTGCTGAAAGTATACGTTAAAAAGGAAATGAATCAAGAGGCATTCCACTAGGGTGTGTATGTGGGGGGGCGATGTGGGCCACTTCGTTTCGTCGCACATTCACGGCACCAGCTGAGCCTGTTATTGACAACTAATTACAAAGCAATTAGCCTGAAACGCTGCATCATTAGAAACAGATGGGATGACGAGGAGTAAGAACGGCACACTGGCATGCTCGTCGGGCACCCGGCCAAGGTAAATAAGACTTTTTACGGCCGTGATCAAAGATGGACTACAGCTCCTCTCTCTGGATCTCAGATACTGTCCAGTTACGCTTGTAAACGCCTCATTGTGGCAGCAATATCCTTTTTGCCCAATTTGAAACATGTCGTATCCCAGCGTCTGAAAATAGAGTATTGTGTTCTTCTTTAAATATTTGAGCAAGGTGTCGGATATTAGAGAGAGATATGTGTCCTTTGGTGACTGGACTTTGTCCAGTTGCACAGCGCCTGAAACCAGTCAGGCATGAATCCAACGAGCCAGGTACGGCCTCCGTATACTTTACGAAAATTAGGTTTTGCTTATTTATTTTATTTTCGCCGGAGATGCGAAAGGACTCTTACCCCGGTGCACCATCCCTTTCTGACCTTAAGCTATATGTGAATGAAACATTATTTTAAAGGCAGGAACAGAAGCTGAAAAAACTCTTTGACTTGGCAGCAGACTCGGCGCATTAGAACCCACAGAGAGGGCACCATACGGTCTTCATTAGCTGCACGAGGGCTTTTAAAAGCAGCTCCAGGGTCAGCAGCCGCTGATCCAAGGTCAGGCCATGAACCCGGAGCAGCTGATTTAGAATCAGATTATAAACCCTTTAGCAGATGGTCAGATTATGAACCTCAGTAGCTGAACTTTTAGCAACTGGCCCAGGGTGTGATCCCGCCCCAGCTCAGTGCGGAGTTAATGAATATGAAAGGCTGGCAGATATTCTGTACCTTATAAATGCTTTTAAATAGATTAGAAATGACACAGCACAGAAACGTCTGCTTGAGTCTGGGGAGAAAATTATTTAATTCTTTGCGTTTAAATGTGTTTGCAATTCATGTGTGATGTGGCGTTTTCAAAGAAATACATAAAAATCCGTCCCATCCCACCACGACCCTCAGACATGTGATATGTGCACCCCCTCTCTCTTTGAAGATTCAGTGTCTTCTGGTGATGATGAAGATGATGACGAAGACCCAGAGGATGCGGGTGAGAGAGACAGTGTGTTCTCATTTTCATGTTTTCCATTTACACACAATTGCATGAAAAGTAACACTTTACTTAAAGCTGTCATCTATAAATCATTATAGATACCTTCATCGTGCATTATAATAGTTGGTATAAGAATGAATAAAGCATTACAACATCATCTAGTCATAAGGCATTTTAGTGTTAATTATAATACTTAAGTATACATAAACTCCAGTGAAGCTGTCATCTATAATGCAGTATAGATACCTTCATAATGCATTATAATGGTCAGTATAAGAGTTAATAAAGCATTACAGCATCTTCTATTAACAGTCATAAGGAATTGTAGTGTTGATCATAATAATAATACTTCATAAACTCCAATGAAGCTCTCATTTATAATGCACTATAAAAAATATATATATATAATGCACTATAGATACCTTCATAATGCATTACAATCGTTGGAAAAGAAGGATGTTTTGTATAGCATTATGAAGCTGCATGAAGCATTCGTAATGCATAATAAACATAATGCATAATAAACATGTTTTATGCCGTTTTAGCCATGTTTATAATGCTTTATGAATGCATTATAATGTTATATGGATGTGTTCATAGACTCTTACAGACACGGCATTCTTAGAGAGTGTTACTGCTGGAAACAACTACACAGTGTGTCTTAGTATTTAACATACAGCTGTTGTGGACAGTTCAGGTTGTCTATTATGATTGTTACACAATCCACCATATGATTTCATTGGTGGGCATACACACACATTCACGCACATAAAGACACCAATTCACCTGCCTGCCACCGGAAGGAAACAGGAGTCCCTGGAGCGCATCTATGCAATTTGAGGCGAACATGCAGACACCCAAACCCTGGAGGTGTGAGGCTATAGTACTCCCCACTGCGCCAGCTGTTATTATTATTATTAGCATGGGGGGGGGGGGTGGTAGGATCTTAAGACATCCGGGGCTTAGCCCAGATATCGAAGGCGTCCAAGAGTTCTCAAACTGCGAGCTTGGTTGTTAGAACATCTGAGCTAAATAAATCATTCAGGGCTCAAGTCGATTAATTCAGGGCTCGGAAGGAGTCATTCCGACTCTTTCAGATTCATTCGGGGCTTCAGTCCTCCATGTCCCAGGCTCATGCCAAGTCTGTTACTGCACCAGCAGGTATGAGTTCTGCTTAAACAGAACAATGTACAGGTATCCTGTCAATCTAAACACTGATCACCATGTTCTCCACACTGTAGACAACAGGTGGCGTATCTGCTTGTATCCGGCCGTTCCACACAGACTACGCTCTGTACGGCAGCCAAACGTGTGACCTGTGGAAGCCACGGATTTAAAGTCCATTGTGCGTTCGCCCTTCAGCGTATTGTTCTGTGACGGATTATGTCCTGCTTGAATCGGGAGAGTCACCTTGTGCCGGGTGCAGAGCGAAAGAGCCAGCCTGCCGCTCGGTCCCGTGACGCTGCATGTTTAGAGGGGATTAGTCCAATCTTGCGTAATGTCACTAATCCGGTCCTAATTAGCGCGGGTTCCCGCCACATTCGCACATTCTAGGGCGTTAGTCACCGGGAATCCCTCTAACTGGGCACAGGCCGTGTCGCCCCGAGGCGGAGCCGTCGATTCCGCACTCCTCATCGACCCCCCCCCTTGGACCCGAGCACGAGGGCAAATCTCGAGACGTGGACGTTGAGTTATTCAAAGGGAGATCAGGTTCACCATAACATGTCAGGTGTGTTTGATTTGAAATAGGCCTGGTTTCCAAGAGAACTGTCTTGAGTCTCCTTGGCTGCTGGCCAGGCCTCATGCCCCTGTGCCCCCCCCCCAATAAACAGAGGCATTCTGTGCCTCGTGCTAAGTCGGGGCGCCCTGCACTCCTCACCGAGCGAACTCACAATGAGCTGTGCTACTCAGCTAAGTGTCCTTGTTTATATTGGCCAGAGAGCAAAAACGAAAATTCAGAGTCTGCGTTGTCAAGCTGTGTTTCCATTGTGTCCCCATAGACCTCACTAAGCAAATACCCATTGCAATCAGGCGGGGAAACTTTTAGGCCACTGGTCCAATTAGCCCGATCCTATCTCCTGAAAGTTCAGCCTGGAAGACACAGTACCGATAATGTGCATGCATGTGTACTGTATGCCTCAGTGAAAGCCCTTCAAGCTGGAATACGGGCCAGAGCAGCGGACGGCACAAAGTAGACATTGCGCTAAACGTAGAACGATCCCTTAGAAGTGCAGTAAGTTCACTTTTTGCCCATAAACGAACCATATCTCCACCCAAATACCCGAAAACAGGCCGGGATCTGTCAAAGCCTCCAGTCACGACCCCGTGGTTAGTTAAAGCATACAGTGACTTGTCGGTAACTAGCTACAACGCCCAGTCTAAGCCCGGCAAAATGACGAGCAAAAGCCTAGGATTAGCTTAAACACTGATCAGCAGGTCTGAATTCAAAACAGGTAAATGTTTAAGAACAAAAAAAAACTAAATCTAAATGGAAAACTTATTTCGCAAAATGGCTCTAAAATCAGAAGCCTGACGACCGTTAAAAGTCAAATTAATAAATGAAAAGACCCTTATTTTAAGGTATTTTAAGTTATTAAAATAAATCAGATATTGAAATAGATTGTGAAATTTTAAAAAATGTTGTAAAATGAAATGCATTGTGCAATGTATTGTGCCATTTTGAAAAATTATCAATATAAGGTAAAACTTCAATATGTACTACCACCTAGTCCTAAATCAATGTCATAGTTTTTTCTGCGATTTACAGCCCCCCTCTGTCCTCGCTGAGGCCCCCTAGTGGGCCGTGGCCCCCCGGTTGAGAACCATTGGTCTAGATCCGTGTTTCCCAACCCAGTCTTCGGGGACCCCACAATGTTGACCGTCTGGGGGTTCCTGAGGACCGGGTTAGGAAACACGGATCTAGAGGACCCAGTTTGCTGTGGTCTGTCGAAGACACTAGTAGACCGATTGGCTGTAGACCAGCTGGGCTAAGATGCCTCAGTGCTTGCACCATTATGGACAGCTGAGTACTGCCAGACATCTGCCTTTTAAGGTAAGCCCGGCAAGCATTTGTCTCAGCTGTTCCATGTTAGTGGGCCAGGAGTCCCTGGTGGGCGAATCCGTGGCACAGTTGTTTCATGGGGCCTCATGGTAGGCCCGAAACACCTTTGCAGCCATCTTCTCGGACCTTGGAGCCTAAGAAGAACTATATGCCAACCGTTGGAATAACAGTTTTGGAAAAATCCGTGCAAATAACAGGTGCAGCCGTGGAACTCCTTTGCAGATAACGACTCACAGCACAGCCCTTTGAGTGAATGTATTAATGTGTTAATATTAATAAGCCAATTGTGCAATGAGCCATAGCAGTAATATACCTGATATAAGCTGATAGGGTAGGATGGGATATTTTTTAATATGAACTAGAGGGCTTAGAATCTTTTTTTTTGTTATATAATCTCCAGCTACTTGTGTCCAGTACGATAAGCTCGGCTGGAATGCTGGTTGGGTTGGGGGTTTGGTTAATGCCGGCTTGTGCTCATGATGTTCTGTCACTTCAAAGCAAGCCTCCTACTCCTGCTGTGCGAGGTGAGCTTCTGCCCCTAACCGTCGTCTGATCGTGAGCTAAGGGTCACAGGTCTGCTCATCATCTGTATACTGCCCTACGAAGGCAAAGCACGGTGACTACGCCGACGCAGAAACTGGGAAGAAGAGTTTTGGTGTAGATTTTGTAGCTGCCGTAGTTACAAAGTCACACTCGTTTTTTTCTTCAAAACTGAGTATAGCTGAACAAAGATATTTCGTCATGAGATGAATCAGAGCCGAAGAGGTACGATTTTGGTTTCTCAATTTTGATGAAATATGTCGTTATTGTGTTTCGCCTTTGTAGGGCAGTATTCACACCTTTGTTGCAGTGTACGGGCTTTCAATGTGAGCTGTGCTTCCAGAAAAGTGGGACAGACCAACTGTATAATGAGGCCTTTTGAATCCAAACAATTGTTCTAGACATCTAACGTTTCATTCTCCATAAAAAAAGAGAGAGGCCACAAAGATCACTTCAGCGGCTAAATACGGCTCTGCTAGGCTAGGCCTGGTGTGCTTGATTGCTTTTCCATCACACCCAAGTCCTCAGAATCCCTCCGTAAACATAGACCACAGTCACCAAAGAGCCCAGATTGTCTGCTGCAGAGCTCGAGAGCAGAGGCAGATATTCAGTCAGTAGAGTATGGTCCATATCCTTTATTCAGGAGATGTTTTGTGTTTTTGAGTATATTCAAATTTCTAATTGAATTTAGGCTAAAATAATCTGTTCATACTTTTGTACATACTTTATGTAATTATGTTTAAGAATTATTCTATCCCAGATATATTTCTTTGCCCTAGAGGCTGGAACAAGTTAATAAAAAATGTTAGACTAAAATAATTATGTTGGTAGAGCAGCGCTATTGTGGTGCATGTAATGCAGTATCATGTATAGAGACGCAGCCTTATGACTCTTCTAACAATGTAGGTGTGTGGCTGTACCAGCTGAGATATATAAGATAACATTTACGTAACTTTTCCTAGCTTACCGATGGATAATGTTCTCATTGTTCTTATGGCATATTCTTTTGCAATATTAAAATAAGTCCCTTTCTACTTAATACCATATGTGAAGCTTAAGGAATGGAGCCAGCTGGAAGTAGCTGAAGCCCGGAGTCTAACCCCAGCCTGAAGACTATCCCTAACGCAGAGACAATCCCCACTGCGAACGCTCTGTTCGTCAGTTTGGCAGGAGTAGTTTCTAGGGCCCTGCTCGCATGGTATTGGCTGGGGACTTGCTTGCGTGTGATTGGCTGGAGACCTGCTTGCATGCTATTGGCTGGTCCACCTCCATGTTCCTTGGGACGAGTACTCAGGGTCCAGACACTCACCAGACTGATAGTATCACAGTTTCCAGTTGTTTTAGGCGCCGTGCCACGTCTCCACCACTGTAAATGCCCCCTTTATGAACCAAGCTCTTTGGCCGGGCCAGCGCTGTAACCCCATTGAACAAACGGGGCCTTGCAGCTTGTGGATGAGGCCCTCTGTAAACAGGAGGTAAAAAGCTGTGATTGTAGTTCCGTGGCCACTTGACATCGACTCACCCTGCAGCTCTGGTTTTACAAACACTGGGGTATGAAAGCCAGCTCAGTTTGCTTTGGTCTTTGATAGTTGCAAGAACGTAGTAATGACTCCAGTGTAAATGGGGTCTAACTCCTAAATGCAGTTCCACCATGAAAATGGACAGTGTAAGTCCACAGAGTAAAATCACAGTGTAAATCTCACAACGTAAACTGCATGTAGCTCCACAGGGCAAACTGGGTGTAACACCACACTATAACTTTCTTTATAAAGCTTTACTGTAAACACAACATAATTCTAGAGTGTTTAGGGGATTTAAGGTTTCTGTGTAAACAACATTTAACTCTCCATTGTAAAGGGAACTCCCTAGTTTTCCGCAGATTATAAAATTTAAAAATGATATAAAATCATTGTTAGCGTGTGAACTGAGCATCTGATGGTCGCCTTTCCATAAACCGTCTGTCTCCCCCGTCCTCCCACAGAGCCGCCGTACTGGACCCGGCCGGATCGCATGGAGAAGAGGCTTCTGGCAGTACCAGCGGCAAACACCGTCAAGTTCCGCTGTGCTGCAGGCGGCAACCCCATGCCCACCATCCATTGGCTGAAGAACGGCAAGGAATTCAAGGGCGAGCAGCGGATGGGGGGCATCAAGGTGGGTCAGGGCTTGGAGGTCAAAGTGCATCTCCCACATGACCAAAGGCTCCGTGATCCTGTTTATCGACAGCCGGAACCCTGAGAGCGAATCACACACACGTACAAACAGACACACAGCAGGCAGTGAAAAATGAGACATAAGAACTCGCCGGATCCTCCATTAACAGGCCCCTGTGTCCTTTTAGCAGGGCTCACATGCCCGATGTCGACCCCACGGAACTCAGGGTCGACCTCACCCCCATGTCCCGCCCCCAACCCCCCCGACACCCTTGCGACACGGAGGCCCACGACGTTGTGTGTCGAGACTGGAGGTCAGGGTGCGGCTGCAGTGTCCCAGCATAATCTGCCGCTGGGCGTTCCCCTATGACAGGCCCTCACATCGCGGGTGATGAGTTCATCTGACAGGCCGGAGACGAGTCCTGACAGCCGCATAATACCTTCAGCAGATCTCAATCCCGCCATCCGGCCGAGAAGCCACATCCTGGCTGCCTCATGCATATTAACGCGAGCACCATGAATGAAGAGATAATTGCTTTGGCAACCATAACAATCGAAAACAGGCCGATTGTCTTGCACGTATACAAAGGACAGGCGGGTGGCTTCTCGGTAATATCTGCGACGTTGTATTTGGTTAAGGCGGGAGCGACGGCCCCGTCTGGCGGCACTGGTGAGGTTTCCACGGCGTGTGAATTCAGCATGCTGTTGGGCAAAGGCCAGACAGAGCTCTTGGCAGAATCGTCGGACCATCTCAGCGGAACTGGCTTACACCTTTCTGTGCCACGTGGTGCCAACACAACGCACTCCGGGACTGTTTTGCAAAAAACAACAAAAAAAAAAAAAACCTTGAAACCTGTATGTTATATAGGATGCCAGATCACACTGGGGGCGATTGGTATATAAATCTCCCATTTCGCCCGTTTGAGTTCCCTAAAATAACCGGATATACAAATCAGAGTGCAGCAGAGCGTTTAAACAAACACGAGGTGGTGAGCAGATCTGTGTCACATCCCTCGGGAGCGATAGCTTTCCCACACGCGCGGATGTTACAGGTAACCGCGGGAACAGCAGCTCCATGTGAATTCACCCTCCCTTCTCGGGGGTGGGGGCTGGGCTTCCTCAGGCCAGAGGAGACTGTTTGTCTGTTTTACCTGCTGAAGTCGTTCCCTGGCTCTATATTCCGTTGCCTTCCATCGCCAGTCCGAGAAAAATATTTTCGGATACTTTGCGTTGACGAGTAGCCAACGCTTTTCGGACATTTTCAATATTTCTGGGAATTTGAAAACTGCCGCTCCGTTAACGAGGACGTCATGGCGGCCAAGGTGGGGGCCTGTCCCTCCTAATCGGTGCCGCGGCAATGAAGAGCCGATGTTGTCGCTGTGACATCTGACATGGAGTCACGGTTCAGCCGGGTCAAAGGTCAAAGTGATGGGGGGGTGGTGGTGGCAGTGTCAGGGGGGTCGAAAAGCCAGGGCTTTGATGGAGATGTCAAAGGACAATTACAGGCTGACAAAAAACCTGAAGTCTGAGGCTTTAGTTGAGCTTGAGTGTCGATGGAAGCAGTACCTTCAGTGCGGGTAGCCAGTGCTTCGTGTTTGTTTTAACTTGCTTACTAGTTGATACTCTAGCACCTATTTCCGAATTATATTTCTTAATGCCTTGGAATACATATTTTACATATTTTATTCTTTCTGTTTTGGCTAAAGTTTCTGTCGTTTATACGAACTGCGTATTAGAAGTAGAATTCAGACTAAAACTGATATATGGCAGACCCTTGAATATTGTTTTTGTGTACTGATGACTGTAAATATTCTAGAAACTTCTGTACCTTTTTATGTGTTTCATTGTATTCAATTTTGCTTCCGGAGAATGTGAGTTATTTGTATTTTTAAACTGAGATTTAAAATAATTTCGTGTTTGAAAGGTGAGGTAATATCTGCCCGAGTGGTTTAGCCTAGGACTCACAATTCAGTAAGATGCTCCTCATACACAAACATTCAGGGTAACCGTGACCCGAATTACAGCCCCCGTTTGCCCCCAGAGCACAGAGTTGCTTGCCAGCCTGGGAAGGCATCATGGTCAGATGGAAAACCTGCCATTTAATCAGAACCAGCTTTGATGCGGCTCCCCCGTGTGGCTGGGCAGGTTTAATGCCATTTAACCTGGTGCTGGAAACCCCATAATAAGCTCCTGCGGTGAAAAATGTTGAACTCTGCACAGGAGCTAATACGTCCATTAGAGTCTGGGCGATTGAGCAGAGCAGACCACTCCGGGAGGGGCGGGTGGAGTCAGGCAGAGACACAGTGTGAAAGTTTGCTGGTGGGTTTGGGAGGAATGTCTCAGATCTTGCTAGGGGGTCTCCCTTCCCGTCGCCGTGGTTACATGCCTCACATGTGACAGCCCACTCCGGCCTACTGCCTGCCAGAGCCTGATTGAGCTCACGCGGTGTAACCATGCGACCGTACCAAGCTCCCGCCATGATATTTACATGTGGCTGGGCTGTTCCATTCTGATTTCCAGGGGTCAACTCAATTTTGGTTACTTTTAAATGCATTAAAGGTATAGCCAAATTTGGGGCTTGGGTGTTTATGGTTATGTTACATTTCATTAGCATGCACTATTATCCAAAGCAACATACATTTTCGAGAGAATACATCCCAATACATCACAAAATGCTGTTCTGTCCCAAGTCTAAAATCACGAAGTCCTGTATTTTTCAGTAGCTAACTGTCTTCCTCTTTCTCCTTCAGCTTCGACACCAGCAGTGGAGCCTCGTTATGGAGAGCGCAGTGCCATCCGACCGGGGCAATTATACCTGCGTAGTGCAGAACAAGTACGGCACCATCAGCCACACCTACCAGCTGGATGTCCTGGGTAAGGTCATGTGACCGGCACGGACCAATCACGTTACTCAAAACAGGGACCAAACCGCATGAGCTCCGTAAGTGAAGGAGCAGACAGCCACAGCTTTGGGTGATACCCAAACACAACACCGCCTCCCTGAAGGTAGCCATGATCGTGTTACAATGTTCCTTGGCCTCAGAGCAACTGAAAAGCTCAGCTTCAGGGCCAAGTATCTCACCTGCATGCAAGCGGCTCACTGCACATTGTCAGGAGGTGTTGCTGGGGGTATTCCAAGTTGATGCATGCTAACGAGGTGTCCACACCCCCCTTCCCCCCCCAGAGCGATCTCCTCACAGGCCCATCCTCCAGGCAGGCCTCCCGGCCAATCAGACGGTGGTAGTCGGCAGCGACGTCGAGTTCCACTGTAAAGTATACAGCGACGCCCAACCTCACATCCAGTGGCTGAAGCACATCGAGGTCAACGGCAGCCGCTACGGGCCCGACGGCGTGCCCTATGTCAACATCCTGAAGGTACCCCGTCTCCCCCCCCCCCCCTCCCGGGATTGGCTCTCCGGGAGTGGCTGAGTGTCGCAGTTCGTTGACTTACGCTGAAGTTTGCTCCATCCACAGTGATTTCAAAGACCTCAGTGCTTTTCTTAATTTTAGACCCCATAAACACTAAAGCAGTCCTAGCTCACAGTCACACGTTGTTCCGTACATATGGTGATAATTGGTAGTTGCACATTCCATCCATCCATCTTCCTTATCCAGCGTAGGGCTGCAGTCTATTATTTCTAAAAGAATAAATTGCATATAGCTGTATCAGTGGTGTCCTGAGAATATACGAGGTTTTAGATTAAGTCTAAGCTCTTACCTAGGTTTGACTGAGCTGGGGTTATTACTAGATGTGGCATCTAAAGCAGTATCATGTGATATCCCAGTTAAGCCTAATTAAGAGGTTATTTGGAGTGAAAAGTGGATTTCACTGCCGGTCCGTAGCACCAGAGCTTAGAACCTCCGGATTAAAGGATTTTTAAAGTCTCGAGATCTTCGGCTTTAATTGTTTTTCCTCATCTCCCTAAAGCCGACCCTCGAACGCCAGTTAGCGTTACAGGCGTGGGGGTAAATCCCTCTTATTTTTAAATATGGAATTGCTCCTTTAGAAGTGAAGGGCCTGTTTTCTTTCCCAAGCGACGCCGGCAAAGAGCACATCTGGTTTGGAGCACGCTAACCGCCGGCGTGGCGGCACGGGGGCCATCAGCGAGACGCGGCCCCACGTGTAGGAGGAGGTCCCCGCCGCGGAAAAACTGAGCGGCACAGAGAGGGCTGAGCCAGCAGAGCGGCCCCCGCCCCGGCCCCCGCGCCCACGGACCGTTTTAGATCCACATAATTGGAGCAGCATTTACCGGCGACTTGCCGTCACTCTCCTCTGCTCATATGGGCCCACGTCGTATTTTTTAAAAATGTGAACGAAGCGTTTTGTAGCCGCCGGGTCGTTGGGGGGGGTGCGCAGGGAGCAGGCCGATAAAGGAAAAATGTTGTTTCAGCTAATATGAGAGCAGAGGCGCTCAGTAAAGTTTGAAAATCCGAGTATAATTTGGTTAGTCAATCCGTTTGTCTTCTATGCAGCACGGGGCAGAACCCTGGACAGGATGCCAGTCCATCACAGGGCACACACACATACCCAGTCATACAATACAGGCAAATTAGAGACACCACTTTGCCTAACTGCATGTCTTTGGACTGTGGAAGGAAACCAGAGAACCTAGAGGAATCCTACACATCACAAGATGACCATGAAACTTCCAGACACACACACACACACACACAATTGTATTCATATTTTTGTGGGGACTGTGTCATGTACTGCATGGCTCGAACCAGGGAAACGGGAACAGGATGCCAAAAATTGGGTGAACGAGGTGTTTAATTAAAGCGGAAACAAGCAGGACTATACAGTAACAACACAACGTTAATGACTGGATGGGGAAACGTGGACTTAAATATACAAGACTAATTAACAACAACTAGACACAGCTGGGAACACCGGGATTCCAAATGAGGTAAATGAGGGGAGCGTGTCACACGGGAGGATCAGACGAGCAGTACATGACATACTGTCGATCCATTTCTATGGGAAAAACCCTAATCCCAACAATGACAACATCAGAATAACAGGTTTTAATCACATTCTATGGATGATTTGGTTCCCACAATGCAATGTATATCGACACACACATAGAGTAGAAATGGGATTAAAACAGACAACAGAAGAGGTGCTAGACTACAGTGCTAAACCACTGTCCCGCCCTTAAAATTTGGTTCAGGCACAGACAAGAATTATTATGCTATTTTGTAGCATACTCTGTTATGAATACAGTGTTTCCAGTGTGTTCTCCTTGAGCGATGTCAAAACTGACCATGATCAAATAAGGTGTGAAGAGCCTGACTGGAACATGTCACGTGCTGAAGTTCCTGCTGTGGTTGTTTTCGAGGCTCCCTTGTCCGCCTGAGTGTTTGTATGCCTCACACCAGATGAAAACATGGGCCAGCGGGGGGCTGCAGGCCTCTCGGCCGTCTGCCCCCCCCCCGCAGGCTGCCATAGCTCACCCCTCTGTGTGTCCCTACAGACTGAGATCAGTGACCGTACCGAGACCCTCGTGACGCTGGCTCTGTTCAATGTCACAGAGGAGGATGGAGGCAAATATGGCTGCCGGGCCGTTAATTTTGTAGGAAAATCTGAGAATTCCTTCTGGCTTTTTGTAAAATCAGGTAAAGGACCCCAGGTCCATCCATGCACCCCAAAACCTGCCCCTTCCACACCCTTTTTTGCAGTGCTTGGTGGGTTTGGATCCCTCTCCCTGCATACCCCTTTGTTTCCACCTGGCTTTGGGGTCTCTTGCTCACCAGTGAAACAGCCCCCTCCTAGCTCACCGCAACCACCACCGCTAGCACTGAAGTCAACGTGCAGCAGATGATTCATGCATCTGCCCACTTTAGCAGCTGCTGCCGCGGCCACATCGAAACATCTTGGGCTTGTAAGTAGGGCACAGCCTCTAAGAGCTCCGCCACTCAGCACACATCGATCTTCATAGATCATGCCCTGCAGCCAGATGGATCCCCGTAACACCTGGTGTCGCTGCAGAGGGTGGATAACCGGTGCTGAACAAAGCCAGTCTTCCACTTTCCGCTTCTGATGGAACAGCTCATTAATATAAGCACTGTCAGCGGAACGGAGAGACAGGCTTTGGGTGGGACGGTTACCTCTTATGCTCGTGGGAGTTTTACATGCATAAAAATGTTCGGAAGGCAGAACGAAAAATTATTGGTTGAGTGTGACAACCAATCAGATTGTAAAGGAGGTGGGTCCAAGCAACTAGAGGAGGCGGGACAAAGACATGAGCGTGGTTGGTCCTGTCACCTGTAGTTGCTTGGACTCACCTCCTCTGCGATCTGATTGGTTATCTCTGTGAACCAATCACTTTTCGTTCTGCCCTCAGAACATTTTTGTGTAAGTAAAACTCCCATGAGCTTAAGTAGTAGGGAGTGTGCCGTGTGGAGCTGTGTGAAGCTCTTTCCAAAAATGTCTTTCTGGCGCTTGAGTTTGTGGAGTTCTCTGTAGGAGTCCTCCCAGCCTCTAGGTGGTGCTTCACTGGTTGCCCCAGCGTTTGAGTAATCGCTCTTAGTTTCCTTATGGTGCTTTTACTGGGTAAGGCTCTTTCTCGCCCACCTCTGGACCAGCTGGGAGTTGGAGCTGTGGCTTTTCTGCTGTACCCTGGTGATTGCTCTGGACCTTTTCTTGGTGTGGGGTTGCTCTTCCTTTTTGGGATTCCACGCTTATGAACTGTCCTCTTTCCCCCCCTGTCTCCCCTGTGTCCCAGACGGCCGGAATAAACACCACGGATAAGGAGCTAGAGATTCTGTTCTTGACCAACGTGTCCTTTGAGGATGCAGGGGAGTACACTTGTCTAGCGGGGAACTCTATTGGGTACGCTTACCACTCTGCATGGCTGACGGTGCTCCCAGGTATACATCCTCTCCCAATGGTTTCCTCTTCCTCCTTTCTACGTGCCATTTCTGGTCACATTTACAGTTCCACTCTAGTATTTTATCATTGTCAACACGATTACCTATAACATATGGCTTTCTAATAACTCTTATAATAAAGCTAAGTCAGTAACTCCATGTATCAAGTGTGCTGGTTCAAATGTATTGATTTTTGCGAGAGAGGAATAGTTGAAAACAGTTCACCTTCTTAGTACCCACTGGCATTGATAAATGAATAACTGAAAATGAGCCAAAAATGAATCTCGCAGTAAAAGTGGAACCACGTGAGATATCAAGTTGAGTGATGTTTATTCTCGCTGAGCAATATTGAGTTTAATTGTATGTAACAGACCAAATATAACCAAAAAAAAAATTAAAAAAAAAAAGCTTTTAAAATTCTCTTTGTTTCTGTAAATGGTATAGGGACACCAGATATGTTCAGCTGGGTACAAAGAGTACTATTGTTAACTATTCTTCTCTATTCCTTATTAAAGTCATAAAAAGTAAGATGAGCGTCCATGCAAAATAGATTCTTTCATTCTTGTTGACTGATTTGATGGAGTTTTTGGAAAGTGACGGGACTTTGCCTTGAACTCTGACCCCGTTTGAACTCTGACCCCGGCAGCCGTGGATGAGGCTGGCAAGGACGACGACTATGCCGACATCCTGATCTACGTGACCGGCTGTGTGCTCTTCATCCTCACCGTGGTCATCGTCATCCTGTGCCGCATGAGGATGTCCACGCAGAAGACACTGCCCAGCCCTCCTGTCCAGAAGCTCTCGAAGTTCCCTCTCAAGAGACAGGTAACAGAAAGTAGATACAAGGTTCCTTGAGATTTAATCCCCTCCCTACATCCCGGCACATTCCGCGTAAGACACATCTTGACGGTTCTCTCTTCATAGACACAAGGTTCCTACATTCATTCCAGTTCCACACCTTTGACCTGATCCCAAACAAACAATGCAAGTATGAACTCTACTCACATACTCAAGTGCACTTATGACATCAAGTAAATTCATTAAAAGAGAAAGTGACACGAATTATGCATCCTCCCAAGCAACAACACCACAGGTGCCGAAAGACAAGCTATTACGATCACCATTCTGGGCAGGGGGCTGGATGTGGTTTCCTGCTTTTGTTTTCATAGCTTTGACCCTCTACCAGTGCGAACATGTATTTCGTGGTATGAGCCCCTCCAGGGTAGATTCCTTCTGTTTTTCGTACATTAGCAGAATTATTTCTGCATGTATGGCTCCTTGAGATGAGTGATGTAACACCTGACACAGAATCCAAGGTGTGGTGGGAAAGCTTGCTCGTTCAGGAGCTTGTTTAGTTTGTTAGGCTCCACAGGGGCATCTCTGGCAGGGCGTGCGGGAGATAAGGCAGGTAAGGGAACATGTCCGTATCTGAACACCTCGAGAGATTGTGCAAGACTCCCCAGGCATGCCTACAGAAGAACAGCCCTATGGGGAACCTGCACCGAATACCAAGCACCTCTATCGGTCTGTTTGTATGTAGCTTACACTCACGGCCAAGAGGTGATTTTTAAGCTTTATGCTAATATTCCTCTAGACACAAACCTAATATAAATTTGATAATATGCAGTTGAAAATATAAATTATAGATCCATCTACCCAAACATCCACATAAGGTCCCACCCTCACCCCTACACTATTTCAGGCTCTGCATCTAGCTACATTTTTCAGATTATAGAACAGTATCTTTTTCTTACACCCAAGCAGGTGTCCTTGGAGTCCAACTCGTCCATGAACTCCAACACCCCATTGGTCAGGATTGCCCGTCTGTCATCCAGCGACGGACCGATGCTAGCCAACGTGTCAGAACTGGAGCTCCCCGCGGATCCTAAATGGGAGTTTCCCCGAAACAGGTGAGGCGAGAACAGGGTAATCAGGCAAACCTATTCAGGTTTATAACATTGGTAAAAATGGCCAGTTCCTTAACATAATGTTTCTTCATCCTGGGCAAGAATTTCATGCTCCATGTCCCTGGCTGGCTCGATGATCTAAGGTAGTAATTCCCAACCTGGTCCTCAGGGACCCCCAGGCAGTCCATGTTTTTTCTCCCTCCCAGCTCCCAAAAAGCATGGACTATCTGCAGGTCCCCAAGGACCGGATTGGGAAACACTGATCTAAGGCAGTTATAGTATAAGATACAGTGTGGTGTAGCCAAAGGACTGGGTCTCAAGGGATCCATGCTCAATTGCTTTGGTCTGGTCCCCTTTTCCAGGCTAACACTAGGGAAACCACTGGGCGAGGGCTGCTTTGGGCAGGTGGTCATGGCCGAGGCTATTGGGATTGACAAGGAGAAACCCAACAAGCCCCTAACAGTTGCTGTGAAGATGCTGAAAGGTGGGTGTCAGAGCAGACGATTTATGAGACTTATGGAGCTTATTAATGGGCATCAAAATCAGAGGCTACACTTAACCTCCAACAGGGATTTACAAGGTCCAGTCAGTGTGGGCTAAAGTCAAACAAGTAGGTCTCTTTTAAATTCCAATAGGCTAAGCACCTTTATGAGTCATTTAATCAGGAATCTGAATTATTCATGAAGAATCTTTTATTCCCCAGAGTAGAAAGAGGCCCTCTAGTAAAATTAGAGCAATATCTAGATAGGCCTTTTGCCAGATTTCTGGGCTCCTATCTACCGCTATACCAGTCGATCAAAGAATTAATCTCTAATCCACTATGATGCTTTGACATGTTGTGACTGCTGAACCAGGCAGTAAATGATAGCTGTTCTATGAGGAGCTTCTTAATCAGATATAATAGAATTTCCTTGCTAATGTTATAGGCCTGTCCTTATAATAATAACCAAGATGCATACATCAGTGCAAGCAAATTAAGAGAATGACATCGTTGAGGTCCTTTGGTGGGGCTCCTTCTATCTGTTTTATGCAATTGAGCTTTTCTGTGGTCTCTTGTCTGTAGTTCTACATGTTCTTAGAGGTGCCACAGTGAACTCTAGGCTTCAGCATTATGTCTGCCTCCTGGTCTTCTCCAGATGACGCCACTGACAAAGACCTGTCAGATCTGGTGTCGGAGATGGAGATGATGAAGATGATCGGGAAGCACAAAAACATCATCAACCTTCTGGGAGCCTGCACTCAGGATGGTAAGAGCGAAGGTTATCACCAGCTGATAGAGCTTCCTCCTAAGGCCAATAGGTACACATACCAGATAACACGCTCTAATATATTACACAGAGAAAGAGACCTCAGTCTACAGACAAACTCGGAGCTGTGCACCATTATTGCCATGTGGCTCTGGTTTGTAGCGTGTTTCACGATGACTGTTTCACTTGCATGTGAAATATGAGCATAATCCCATCCGAAATGCCCTCCTAGTTTTTTGTCGCGTTCGGTCTCTTTCTCAATGGGATCAGAAGCCAAGAAGTAAGCCAACTGTAGCAGGAAGTGCGGCTACCAAGACAACCACATTCAAGGAGACACCTAAGTGATGTTTCCCATGGATCTGAAAGAGCTTTCTTGGAAACCATTATACCGAAACTGGAGCTTCAGGGTGGTGTGGTCCCTCGAGCTTATTTGGTCTTCATCTCCCTGCTGTCCTGCATTTCACCCTTATCCAGGCCCCCTGTACGTGCTGGTGGAGTTTGCCGCCAAGGGGAATCTGAGGGAGTATCTGCGGGCACGCAGACCGCCCGGCATGGACTACTCTTTCGACACCTGCAAGACGCCCCATGAGCAGCTCACCTTCAAGGATCTAGTATCCTGTGCCTATCAGGTGGCTAGAGGGATGGAGTACCTGGCCTCCCAGAAGGTCTGTATGCCCCCAGAGATATGCATCAGTGGTATGCAGTGTTGGGCATTTCTGGTTCAGAAACTACAATTCCAGACCAAGATTTTGTTTCTGCCAACAAGTTGAGTATTCTGTGACTGTGACTATTTATACTCAACTGGTTGGTGGAAACAAAATCTTGGTCTGGATTTGTAGTTTCTGAACCAGAAATGCCCAAAACTGGTTGTATGTCATTATTTTCAACGCTGAGTTGTTATGCTACGTTAAAGACAGGCAGATGGGTGAAATCTCAATTTTAAATTATCATTTAGTTCCAGGAGCAATTGGGGGTCAAAGCCTTGATCAAGGGCCCAAGGGTGACATCACTCTCCTGACCCTGAGATTTTCTGGATTTTGAAATTGTGATTTCTAAAAGAAACACACTTATGTATGAGGTGCCGAATGAGTGCAATGTTCTGTATTTGAAGGAGCTCAAAGAAGATTAATGCTTTTAATCTTATATTGGATTTTATTGGATATAACCTCTTTATATCCTGTCTCAACAGTGCATTCACAGGGACCTGGCAGCCAGGAACGTCCTCGTGACAGAGGACAACATTATGAAAATCGCCGACTTCGGTCTGGCCCGGGATGTGCACAACATTGACTACTACAAAAAGACAACAAATGTGAGTAGATTTCCATGCATGCAGCTAGAAACTGATAATATCTGCCAGGACCAGCATATCTGAAAACGGGGTGAAAATTGGACATTCATCAAAACGTACAGTGCTCCGAAATTGGGAAGAGACAGCACCCATCTTAATGGCCAAAGTTGACTGTAGACGGACACTTAGGCCAAATTCAACAACTTTATAACAGGTAAAGAAAACTCACCACTCATAACGAGTATGAGTGGGCAGTAATGTCAGGGCAGTATACTAAATTTCCTAAATTTTCCTAAATTTCCTTCTGGATAAATAAAGTATATCTATCTATCTATCTATCTATCTATCTATCTATCTATCTATCTATCTGTCTGTCTGTCTGTCTGTCTATCTGTCTATCATCTATCTATCTATCTATCTAATCTTCTATCTATCTATCTATCTATCATCTATCTATCTATCTATCTATCTATCTAATCTTCTATCTATCTATCATCTATCTATCTATCATCTATCTATCTAATCTAGAGTAGCATCAGAAATTCTAGGCCTTTCCTGCCGAATTTTACATATGATTTTACGTATTTAAGTCCCCCAGTCACATGCTGCCCCCCCAAGGGTATCCATGTGGATAAAACATGCAATTAAAATACATGAAACAATAGGGTCAGTGTCTTCCATTATTAACCTCAGGTGCTGGTGTTCATGTGGTAAGGTGGTGTCTTCTGGTGGGCGTGCTCACTGGCCTGTAATGCGATCTGACTGGCTATTATGGGGTGGAAGATGATGGCTGACCCCGGCCTCCCCGTGTGTGTCTTGTTTCAGGGTCGGCTGCCTGTGAAATGGATGGCTCCGGAAGCTCTGTTCGACCGGGTCTACACGCACCAGAGCGATGTGTGAGTTTGGGCAGGGGCCGGCCAGCGACTCCCCCTCCCCCGCCCGCATCCCCACGGGCTGTCCCAGGTCATGGCAGAAAAGGGAAAACTGTAAATAGGATTATTTCGCCGTCACCAGGCCGTGCGAATGGGCGTGTGCAGGGCCTGTTCCCTCCTCCCGTTTATCATTTTGATTTAACTGGGTCCCCCCCCCACCGGTCCTCTCTACCCGCCTGCAGATCCGATGCATCTTCCCCAGTTTCCTGTTGTTACAGAAACGCTGATTACTCAGCCGAAGCACATACTACTGTAGTGTATCTCAAAGGTCGACTTTAAACCGTGATGAATATGCATAACCCATCTTTCTTTAATTAAACATTAGATACTCGCTATGCAAAATAACTCATAACAGACCAGCGAGAGTGAGCAGCTAGTGACATGGCTAACTCATTCATCCATCCATCTTCCAACTACTTATTCTGATCACGGGGGGGCTTGGAGCCAATCCCAGGCAGCACAAGGCTTTAGGCTGGGGGGCATCGCAGATGGGATGATGGTAAACTAATGAGCAGTCCAATTTCCTCCAACGTGCATGAAGAATTGGTGCCACTGGAGTAGAGAACTGGGCTCACGGAGGGGCCGTTCTGGCTGAGCATTCTGGGTAACAACAAGTGGCTCTTCTCCACCACAGCTGGTCCTATGGAGTGCTGCTGTGGGAGATCTTCACGCTGGGGGGCTCGCCCTACCCAGGCATCCCAGTGGAGGAGCTCTTCAAGCTGCTGAAGGACGGACACCGCATGGAGAAGCCGGCCAACTGCACCCACGAGCTGTGAGCGGCCTCGCGTGACCACGCCCACTCGTCCGATAAACGGGAAGGAGAAGGGGGGCCGCGCGGGTGCTAAAAGCGGACATGTCGCCCCCTACAGGTACATGATCATGAGGGAGTGTTGGCACGCCGTGCCGCTGCAGAGACCGACCTTCAAGCAGCTGGTGGAAGATCACGACCGCGTCCTCTCCATGGCCTCCGCTGACGTAAGTCACTCTCGGGCACCGAATAACTACTTGTACCCCCCCCCACCCGCCCCAAAGTTTCCGCATCGCTCAGAGGTTTTTAAAAAACAATGATTAAGGCATTGCGCCAGTGCCGGTGACATGTCTTCTGCTTTCTGTGGCGTCCTGCTGCTTGACAACTAGCACCGTTGCCACACGGTTGACAGCGGACCCCCTGACGGCCAGTGCTCCCCGTCCGTACCCCCCGCCCATGAAAATCTCATGCCCAGCTGTCAGATTTGTTCAGCCGTCGACACTCACGCCCCAGGTCTCATGGTCGCCTCTCAGACGCTCCAGGTTCTCCTTGGCCCCTCTCAGGTTCTCCTCGGCTTAGCCACGCCTCCGGTCGAGCTCAGAACATGGGTTCTATAACCAGAACTCCGTGCTTATTATAGGCACTGCCGGCTCTCTTTGGCACGTAATTAAAATCTGTGCCATATTCCCCAAAAATTCCTCCTTGATCTTCCGCCATAATACATCTCTTTACTTTGTGCTTCCTTCCTATCTGTCTGTGTTAATTATCCCACTGTGTAAGCTGATATAAATCCTGCTGTCTAATTAAGCCATGAACAGACAGGCCAGTAATAGACCACGGCTGCTGATCCAGAAGTTTAATTTTAGAGCCCTAAAATGGACTCTGAGGTTCTACCTCCCAGTTACATCACCTGAATTGCTTGAGTTATGAATCCTAAATAAATACTTACTATAAATTGCTGGGCCGTACCTTAAGTATGTTAAATATTCAGCGCAGAAGATTATAAATTATGTATATTATGATGATTATTTTAGTGTCGCGCTAGTTTTTGTTTATTTGCAGTCCAGTCACCCGTTTTTAAGAAACAGACAGGAAACACGGCGATAATATAGCGACCGTATCGTGCGTTAACACTCAATTAGTGTAGCGGCGAGAATCTGCTGGTGTCACAAGAGCCGTAGCTTTCAGTGTAGCGAAGAAGTGTTGAGTGAGTTGATTTTCAAAAATAAAAATGTGATTTAAAAAATATAGATTACATATACACACATATGCACATCTATGCAGTTTCTGGCACATATCCCGGTCAGGGTAGCAGTGTGGGGTGTGTGGCTGCACATGACAGGGGAACACTGTGAACAGGAAACCAGTATATAAACACATTCTCCCACAATTCATGTGGTGCAGCTCATACTTTCTGGGTGAGCTTGTACACAGTCACACACGCAGTCTTCCTGGATCAGTATTCACCATCACTTAATTATCTGATGGATTGTTTTGTTCAGAGCTTGAAAGTTCAGGTCCAGCAAGTACAAATCCAGATCGAGATATTATTTCAACCAACCAGATATGTATAAAGAGTCACAATCACACTCAGTGATCCACTGGTTGGTTGAGACAAAATCTTGGTCTGGATTTGTACTTTCTGGACCTGAACTTTCCACCCCTGGTTTTATTCATTGGAAGACCTTAGCCTGCTGTAGGGTGGCATTTACACACACATACACATACAACTGATGGTATCTGACACTTCTACAAAACCATTAGGCTTCCCTCAGCTACTGTGTCCTCCACTATTCCCATTTATATTTGTCAACATGATGACCGGCTCCTTATTCAGGCTCTCGGAAGCGGTATAGCCTCTGTCAGATTTAATAACCAGCATCAGCGACAGTTATCACTGCACCTGAATAATTCATGAAATAATATAAATGATCATTGTACCGCCATTTTGAAATGTTACCAAAAAAATGGTACAATTCTAATCCAAAGTGTATCATTAACATAAACTGCCAGAATTCATTTAAATTAGGGGTTTGCTGGTATGTAAATAAGAATGTTTTAAATGCAAATGTGAGTGACTGTGGTTATCGGGAGAAACTGTTAATATATTGAGTTATTATTTTTTAAGTACGTCGGCTGTCCGGACCTCAGGAGTACGTGAGATGCATGGATTTGCTGAAAGTAATGAATGAACAGCAGGTGTGCATCTGTCAGAAATATCAAAAATGAAAATCAATATTTTCTTTTGAGTAGGAAGGATAAAAGTAAAGCCTCACTGGAAATGAGTCCTTCTCCAAGGCAAAATCCTTCCTCGTGTGTTTAATGTATTTTGGGACACAAACCTTAAGTACAAAGGACCAGATTAATGTGCTGGTTACAAACCCCACAGCTGGTAGAAAGCTCTCTGTGATGCCTGACACACACAAAGAGTGTTGCCTCTAAAATTATTAAACGAACATTATCCTCATAAGGTGTGTCACATTGTTGTGTATTTAAGGAATAAGCTGTTCAAATATTGAACATCGAGGTGCCAAAATCTCTTTACTGGGAAGCCAGTCATCGCGTGACAAGTTCTGACCTGAGATTTCTGAATGTCCATGTGTGTCACTTGCGTATTTCTGTCACTGTGGTCCCCCTGCCTGCCCACGAGGTGACACTGCACCTGTCGCTTTCTCACAGGACTACCTGGACCTGTCGGTGCCCTTCGAGCAATACTCCCCCACCTGCCCGGACTCCAGCAGCTCCTGTTCCTCCGGGGATGACTCTGTGTTTGCCCATGACTCTCTCCCGGAGGAGCCGTGTCTCCCCAAACATCACCAGAGCAATGGTGCTCTCAGGACATAGACTCCTCGACAGCGCCCCCTAGTGCTGCCCGCCAGCACCTGCACCCACCCGCTAGCCAGAGTTCGGCGGTCGCGGTCACACTTCTTGCAGCTCACCTACCTTCTTGGCCTTGTGGATCCCTCCACACCTCTCCACCAGACATCGGTTTTGAAGGAGTTCGTCTTCCAAGCTCAGAATTAGGATTCCCGTCTTCTCATCTGCACCTGTTCCCCTTGACCCTGACCGGTTATACTGAAGCCATTCCGTGCCTAAACTAGGACAGAGGACAGGGTAGAAAATACAAGAATGTGTTTCTGATGCTCAGAGGCACCGCTCACGAGCTTGGAGCTCTCTGCATGAATGAGGAGAGTCTAGCCTTGTGTCACAGCTTAGCTCGTTCTCTCACGTCTGTTTTCCTTCATCCAAGCAGCTCTTGGCTGAGGAAGGGCATAAAGGATAGAACCGCCATCTCCTTAATAAAATCACCATGCGGTGGTTTTAGAACAGAACAACACGACAGAGCGAATCCCACGGAAACACAGCAGAAACTTCTACTCTGCGTGCTACAGTCTATAAACAGGGGTAACTTAATTGTCTAGTATTTTATCAGAAAGTTTGTATTGTAAATATATAAAAGAAACTATGTATCATATTTCTAAAAGTATCAGTGGACTTATGAGAAGTATACATTTTAAATATGTCATTTTAAAATTAGAGTATTGCAGTCTAGGATACACTGTTGTGATCATATATACATTTAAGCCTTTGAAATATTTCAAAAAAGTTTGACTAATTAACATGTATATTTGTAAAGTTATTTATAGACCTAACATATCTGTTCTTAAGGTTTCTAAAAGTTAGAATAGGATTTTTTACTGTAAACAAAGTGATTTTTTTCAGATTTTCATTTTATAACTTATTAACAATAGTAATGAGACAAGATATTTTCTGAACCATTTGATTCTTCTGATCTGATTCATCTTTATTTTGTTTACAGTTGAAAGAATGTATGAAAAGTAACTTACTGTTGCTTAATACATCCAAGCAAAATTAATCACCGGTTTATGAAAAAAGAGGGAGTGAGAGAGACTGGGAAGCTGATTGTTATTCAGTTTTGTCCTGGATTGCAGTGTTGATTTTTTTGCAATAATTTCGCAGCGGATAAATCTTGAATTTAAGCAGGTAATGACTGTGGCTTGCTGAAAAATTTGGAGGGGGGGGTTGTATTTTATAAACCCCCAACCAAAGAAATGTGTAGAATAGTTAGAATTGTACAAAATTGTTCAAGATTTAACCACTGCCATCTTGTATGAAGGCATGCGTTGTGGTTTAACTTCAAGGAAAGAATTCCACAAAGCACACAAAGAAAGCTATAACTTTGAATGGTCTTTATATGTGATTTTCTTAACTTAATGCATTTCCACAGTGAAAGGTTTTAAATGCTTTTGTGTCACCAAGCAGAAACTTGAGAGCCCTTTCAGCTCAGTTTAGGGGTCCAAAGACTTTCCGTCTTCTTTTTTGATTTTTGGATCCAAATAATATGGTACCGAGGGAGAGTCACTGCTCTTTACCACGTGTAGGGGGGAGAGTCACTGCTCTGCACTATGTCTACTGGGGCAGAGTCACTACTCTGCACTATGTGTACTGGGGCAGAGTCACTACTCTGCACTATGTGTACTGGGGCAGAGTCACTGCACTACACTATGTGTACTGAGGCAGAGTCACTGCACTACACTATGTGTACTGGGGCAGAGTCACTGCACTACACTGTGTGTACTGGGGCAGAGTCACTGCACTGCACTATGTGTACTGGGGCAGAGTCACTGCACTACACTATGTGTACTGGGGCAGAGTCATTACTCTTCCCTACATGTACTGTACCAGGGTTGCTGCTCCACACTACAAGTACAAGGGAAGAGTCGCTGCTCTTCATAACATATATGGGGAAGTGTCATTGCTTTACACTGTGTGTAAAGGGGCAGAGTCACCACTCTTTACTATATGTGCAGGATCAGAGTCTCTGCTCTACATCACATGTGAAGGGGCAGAGTCACTGCTCTACATAGGGTCACAGATTGAAGCTATATCTCTGGCATGGGAGTTTGTTTTTTGCCAAATAATTATAGCACATCTATAGTTATTCCTTAAGTCGTCACGAGTATTAAAATGTTATCAACCATCGCAAAAGGGAGAGTGATGTCCAAGTGGGGGAAAGTGTCCACTGGCTGCTAAAAACTGAAAACTGTAGTTGCAGCTAAAACCCTAGTAGAACTCCGCTTGCTTTTTATTGCATTTAATTGGCTGCCTTTCAGCCTCTTAAGTGCCTAAAGCTCACGCAGAAAGGGAAGAGACGGGCATTGCTATTCTATAATCTGATCTGAACATAACAAAAATGAACGGCTGCCGAACAACAGGCTTGATGTATTAGGAAAATCCCGGGAAATATAATGCAATGCACTTCGCAAGAATCATTGGGCTGCATGTCCATGTCCTTTAATTTATTCCTTCGAGATGGGTGAAAGCTTTCCCTATGGTGAGAGTATTTTTATTCAGCGTCTGTTCTCCTTCATAAAGAGCCATCTATATGTTTAGACCTTGTGTAGCTCAGTCAATTTTATTTTTATTTTTTTTTGCGTCTTTGCGGAGGTTCTTGTCAATATCGTTGCGGGTAAAGAGAATTGTGGGTAACCGTTGCACTCCAGGTTCTCTTGCTAAAATGTGGCTGAGCGAGGGATGATTTTTCAGGCTTCCTGTTTACTTCCTGTTTACTACTGAAGGCCTCTTGATGGGTACAGTGGGTTTCTTACTACGGGAAGCGCCTAAGGTGGCTCATCCTGCTCCACCCTTATTAAAGTCCCTCATTCCTTCTTATTTATTGTGATGTATGTCACACACCACAAATGTATGTGTGGAGCGGCGTCACTCACAAGCCTCCGCCCCAACCCGGGGAGCGGGATTCCGGGTTGCCATGGAGACCGGGCATCCCTCAGCTCAGCAAGGTGACCCCGCGTCACCAAAGGGACACCGTAAAAAGTGCCAGTCAGACGAGCGATACTCTGTCTTCCTTCTCTCAAGCTGGCGCCAACAGCAATACTGGTCTAATCGCTTTTATTCCATTTAACTGTTATTGCTTTAAAGTCCGTTCATAGTGTCACAAAGCGCTTATTAGGAAGAAAAAAAAAAAGTAATTTATAGGTTGAATTACATAACTGATTGTACATGGAGTAGATTTTATGTAGCTGTGTGATTTGTTTTGTAAAATTATAGAAATGAAATTCTTTTTCTTTACAGTATTTTCTTACAAAAAGTCATCAAATGTACATGCATTCCATGCTCTTTGTCATTAAGAAAATTAAATATGTGATTTGCAAAGAAATTAAAGTAGATATCTTTATAATTTATCACTTCTTTAGTATGTATTCATTCATGTCTTCCTGGCTAAAAGATCTTCCTGTGGCCCCCCCCAGGGCTGAAATCTGGTACTGTCACAGTGGGGTTGTCACCTTGTTACTGTCACCTTGTTACTGTCACCATGGTACTGCTACTTGGCTTGCTACCTCTCATACAGTCATGTCTAACCAGCCGTCTACTCAGCTGTTAAATACACAAAAACCTGCCTCAGAGACTGTCTGTAATTTGCATTCTTCACAGGTGATGCATATAGCAGATGACAGTTCAGGGAAAGAGTGATCAAATCAACTACAAATACAAATACGCTGTATGGAATTCAGCAAACTCCCATATAAGTCCATCTGTCCATCTCCTGTAGCTGTTTAATCAGTAGAGGGTCACAGTTTTGGCCTGGAGTCCATCCCAGGAAACATAAGGCAGAGGCACCTAGGACGGCATGCTAGCCGCTTGCAGGACACACACTCACACACTCACACACTCAGTCACACAATAAAATAGAGTCACCTATATACGCAACAGCATGTCTTTGGACCGTGAGGGGAAATGCACACAAACACATGCAAAAGGGACGTTGAGTATGAAGGAACAGTTCAGTGTTTCTCAACCCGGTCCTTGGGGACCCCAAGACCAGCTGGGAGGGAGCAAAAATGTGGATTGTCTGGCAGGGAACTGGGAGGGAGCAAAAATGTGGACCATCTGGGGATCCCAGAGGGCTAGGCTGAGAAACACTGGTATAGTGTATAATACAATTAAATGTAAACATTATCTTTATAAGGTTACTATGCATAGGCAATATTGATATGGGGCGTGGTCGTTTAGGAATGGTCTTTGTTCCAAGGTGTGGTCTTTGTTTCACTACACAGTCTCTTTTTTCTCATTTGATCGTAGTTTTGTGTTGAAATCTCATAGTTGTAGCGTCTACATCCTTGGCCACAAAGCAGTGTCTGTTAGTCTCGCCATCTGAAGAAGCACTGTCTATTAAGCTATAGATTTCTCTTGGTTTCTATTGTAATAAACAGCCAATATGCGTAAGCTGTTAGTATGTCAGTTCTTTGCATGATTTGAATGATTTGATGATGTGTGATTGTTTTCCTGGGTTGGGGTTAAACGCTAAATGAAGGGATTTGGTGAATTCGTGAGAAATCTGAGCATGTTTGCATCGCCGCTTGACGTTTAAGCGTTACCATTTCACATTAATAACTTATTTTCCCTGCATTTATGAGCTTTTAACTCTATTTCCAATGTGCAAGTTTCCACTGTGGCAACAAAAGTAGCGCAAAGTTATTTGGTGGCTTCAGTTGCCCACACTGATTCAACTGGGAAAGATATTTCAGGCTCTTCACTGTGTGCCCTCAGTCAACAACTGAAAACATTTCCTGACCAGAAAAGAGGTAAACAGACCCAAAATGGTGGGGCAGGAGGCTCCTCACGACTTGAGGTTGCCCAGAGAGGGTGACCTCACTCTGGTGTTGAGAACGTAGCCATTTTAATAGTTGTGGCTGGGGGCCGTTTCAAGCAGCGCCAAGCTGTGTTTTAATTACGCCTAGTTCACTCAAACCCACAAAGCTTTGTGGTTCGGGATATTTACAAACTGTCTCCATTTGGAAAGACTGAAAATAATTAATCGTTTCAATCTGGTTAAAAATGAAGGGTGGGGTTTGAGTCTTATATTACTAAATTTAATAAAGTGAAAATATTTGTTTGCAACAGGAATGTCAAAACCAGAAACCCTTGGCACATAGTTGAGGGTGACCAGAGAAATAGTTAGCAATGAGTCTGTAGGGCTGGACCAAGCGGGTCATGCTGTTCTGTTATGCTGTGAGACACCGGCATGTCATCTGTATGCTTCACTCTGACCATGGAAGAGGCACCCAAAGATATAGCAGAACCAAGCTCAACATTCCACTAGGAAACCGAATGCAACCTCCGTCCACTAAGTGGCGCTGCAACAAATTGCGGTGGCACATCAAAATGGGAAGCTGATCCTTGTTTATTGTTGTTTTTCCTCATTATTTTAACAGGATGTCCAAAATACACATTTTGCAAGTAAATTGTTCTTAAGGACAAAAATGTGAAAAATACAACATTAACTGCTTTCCTGTCGAGGTGACAAAGCAGACTAAAAGCAGGCATTGCACAGCTTAACCTTGCTTTAGTTTAGACGAATGCCGGTATAATTTTAATGCAATTACAAATAGAGGGTCATAGGGCTACATTACTGCGTAGAAAAAAAAACATTTTTTTTTTTTTATTTTAAACCAGAATGAACTGCCATGGTCTTAGAAGCCATATTCATGACATTGGTGTTGAAAAGAGGTTTTATCGCCTTGTTATGGAATGTCGTTGCACTGTGGAGAGCTGGAGTGCTGTGCCCTGCTGTCCTGCTGATCGAAATAGACGTAGCCATTCTCTGTCAGCTAAATTAACCAAATTAGCCGTTCGTGTTAGCAAGAGCATAAACAGATGAATGGATAGGGGGCTGACTCTTTACTGGGTGCGAGGTGGTGGCGTGCCAAACATATATAATATTAAAAGCTATTCATGGCTTAAGCCAGTGCATACACATTTATTTGGGGGTGGGGCTCAAACATTTTAGGGCGGACAGAAAAGCACAGGGTCTAATGTAGGCCTAACAGTTAACGGCCCTCTGTGCTAGTATCTCAGTACAATAATACAATTACTGCTCTATCAGATTCTAGTGGCTGAGGTTCAGTTGAAAGAGCTCAACTTGACACTTATATTAAAGCAGATATTAAATTTTTATTTTGAAAAATATGTGCAAAGCCAATATTACCGGTAAACATTTATTTATCTTGATATAGCGGGCTAGCATGCAATGTGCGGAGAGCTCCAGCCTTATCTCTGTTGCCCGTAATTAATGCGGAGGACGTCGGCTGCAAAGCCAGCGCCAATTTCATGTCCTATAAGAAATGCCAAGCAGGCGACCAACTTCACGCAGGGAAGCAGATGTGCTGAAGGGCCAAGATAATATTAATTCACCATGTTCATAGAAAACACGATTTAAAATAATAATTCAATAATATATTTTTACATTCCCTAGATTAACTCAAATCTAGGGACCCGTTATTTATTTAATTACGCAGTAACCACTAAATCCTTAATTTAAATGGCCATGTACGGATGTTATTAAAACATAAAAGAACAGAGGGTTGCTTGTTGCTTTGCATCGCCTGCACTTTCTGAGCTGTTATTTCTGTTGTTTACCCTGAAGGAAGCACAATACAAGACTATGAATAATACTGGTATAATAAGTCATTTCTACTGCATGTAAACAGTTCTGTGTTGTAGTTTTTGAGGAGTGCATTATTTACGTTTGCTGAAAAAAATATGTAAAGATGATTCTCTCGGTCGAAGCGTAAAACCGAATCTACCGGCTCCTTTCATCCTGCCACAACTTAAATATTTGCTGCCTTTTTTTAAAGGAGTGAAGGCGCGTATTTGCATGATTTGTTTTTTCGGAGAGCAGAACTGAAAGGATTCGCAGCTGTGTGTCTGCTGATTGCACAGAATTCAAAGACATTGTTTTAAAACGGGAAATTGAATCGCGAGTGTTTATTCCTCGCACCGATATTACGTACGTGCAGAAAATGTTTCGCCAACTACATATAAATTGTACACCGGTAGTAATTTAACGGATTTTTGTAAATAAGTCAGCATATATACTTTAGGGCTGACAGGAAAAATAAAAACCACAGACCACCAAGTCAGTAAAATATTCACTTCAGCACTGGCAAACATTCCCTCGGCTTCTCCATTGACCATGACTTTTCTGGGACGTCATTAGTCTCCTTGCAGTAACCATGATTATCTGTTTCCCTGTTCCTCGATTGCACAAACTGTGACCACCATACTTTTCGTGAGTGGAATTTTTAATGCCTGTTTCTTTTTTTCTAAGTATCTTTATCCTGTAGTTTCAAACCCTATGGCGTTTCTCTTAATCATTCACCGTTAAAGCTGCCGCTATGTCATTGAACGTTAACTAAGCCCTGTCACGCGGCACCGTTTATTCACATTTATTAACAAACCCAGTGATGCGCTGTCGAGATCGCAGATTGCAGACTGCAGCGTATTATTCTTGCCTTAAATAAATCACAATGACCAAAAAGAAAAAAAATTACCAGATTGATCCATTCTCCACATCTGAGTCACAGACAGATTGGGTAACTGGTTTCCATTTGGTGCCCTCCTGTCCCCATCTTATCTGTGACTGCCTTAGTGAGCATGTTAATGATCTACCTGTGTGAGACTCCTGCCTCCCTGTGATGTAACACACAAACCTCCCTACCATTAATTTCCACAGACTTGGCTGAGATGTGGTTGAGAATCGAATGAGGAAACGTGTGATTTGCCACAGAATATCTCCTGACTCTTTAATCACTTTCAAGGCCCATGTTGTCCACAAAAGTGCTAGAACACTAGACCTTCAAAAGAACTCTGGCTTTACCTACCTACCTTTTGCTGGTACTAGGGGGAACCTCACATCCCCCAGGTCTCATTTGAAGTTCAAACTGAGAGCCATGCTCCTGTAGACCTCCTGTAGACCTCTTAGACTCTCATCTCATAGAGTTGGTTAAGGTCTCTCTGGGGGGAAACCGTTTAAGTCTGGTTTAACACAACTCTGCAATTTATATCAACTTTGTGGACAATTGATGTATGGAAATAACTCAGCACAACTGCTGCCAGAGAGAGAATGAAAGGCTTCGCTGAACCGTGGGCCAGAGGAATAACCCTTCGCAGACGGGCTGCTCTGCGGCACAGTCGGGGCTCCGGAGGAGACGGCCGTCTGCTATAATAACAGCTTACAGAGTATTAGCTTCAGTGGTCGTGCTTGGAAATAGTGATAAATGGATGAGCGCGACCCGCCGAGGCCCCGGACGAGGTCGCCTTCCCGCTAGCGCCGGCGTCTTCCGTATGGTGCAGGGTCTGTCCTGGGCCACCAGGAAGGACGTCAATGCACGGGGCAAAGCACAGGGAGACCACCGCCCTTGGCGTAATCACTATAGGGAACTAGGCACAGTGATAGTCGGACTCCACCATTAATTACCACAGTAATATATGTGTGTGTGTGTGTGTGTGTGTGTGTGTGTGTGTGTGTGTGTGAATTATATATATAATCAGACACCTTTACCCACACCAACATTATTTTAGAAAGCAGTGTCAGACGGTCTGTGGGGAAATGAGGGTTAAAATCCTTGTTGAGAGCCCCAACTGTAATATCACTCTACTGCCCCTAGGATTTGAACCGACAACCTTCCAGTCCCCAATGCAACATCCTCCCCCACTGAACCACACACTCCCTTGGAGACGGGTCCAGGGATTGCTTCCTTGATACAAGGCACAGCGAGAGAGCTCATGGTTACATAGAGAAAACAGATTCTTAATCCAGTGAAGCAGTGGGTTGCTCAGCACAGCCTTACAGTGATTGCAGTGGTTACAGTGACACCCATTTGTTTCTGCTTGATGCCGTTCCCAAACCCGCCCATCATTCCCAGGGTTATCGAAGGACGGCTACAGGCCAACCCTGTGAAATGCTATTGATTTTATTCCCCCAATTTGTACCAGAGATACTTGCTTCGTTACCTGATTTCCAGACACATTTGAAATGCGCAAGACAGCTAAATATTTAGTCTGCGGGCTGTGGTGCGATACCCAGGTCAGGCCTTCCGGAGAGTTCCCGGGATTCATTCATCCATTGCTGAAAACCTTCTACTTTCAAGCTCCAATTACCTGGAACAAATTGCCTTGGCGGATTGCAAGCACACCGAGACGGGCTCTTCCTGGCAGCGCCTGACGCTATGGACTCTACCCACGCCCGCTGTTTGTTTGTCTCGGGGCGTAGTTTAACCCCTCGTTCCCCAAGTATCCACAGATGACACTCTAAATTAGTACTTCATAATAAGCAGAGTTCATTCTGCTGGTATTCAGGCTGATTCTGTCTGTAGCACAGATGCCTGCGTTCGGCTTGTGCATTATACAGGGCGATGACAAAGAAATATAGAAACAGACATTCAGTAAATGTGGGGTCTTTGGCAGAGTGTATTTCAGCAGGTCTGGGATCTGGCCCAAATCCTGTGGCCGGCAGAGGACTGATATCACCACAGTGGACCCTGAACCCCAACTCCTCCCTGACCCCAGTCAAGCTCTCCTCAGTTGTCCATCATCTGCTAAATACATGTAAATGTCTTTATGGAGTCATGTGACTACAGCCCCTTGGATAGTGATGAATTTTCAACTATTCCATCCAAGGATGGCTGGGTCTGAAAGTACAGAACAACTCGTATAGCTACATTATAAATACCCAGTCAGGTGACATACTGTAGGAATAATTACCGTAAAGAACCTAAAAATGGGGCAATTATGTCCTATGCAACAGTAAAACGGGCAAGGTCAGAGTTTAAATAGAATTACAGTAGGGTTCAGTATGTTCTCTTGGGAGGCTAAGGAAGGTTTATGGGGCTCCTGAACCTCCTTGAGGCTATGTGGTGATATTCTATCTCGGCTTCCTCACTACATGTAACGCAAAGTCAAAATGGCGTCGCTGGTGAGGTGCCAGCTCAGCGATTCGCTCGGCCTCCGAACGAGCTCAAGGCGGAGTGAGGTACTGGAACAGGTGCCGAGGGGCAGCCCGGCCTCCTGAGCCCAGTAGGCGGCGTCCTGACGTCAGGCTCCCTGCTGGAAAAGCTCAGCGAGGACCTTCGCTCTCCAGCTGTTGAGCAGAGCACGCCCCAAACGCTAAACAGCTGCTCCACCTCAGCAACAATAATTTCCCTCCAAATTAGAGCAATTTACGCAGAATTTCACCAATTTAATCATACAGGTTTGCAACTGCAATAGAACTACATTTGTAACACAGCAGCTTCATCTTGTTGATGGTCTTTTCTGTGTCCAAAAAACCAGATCTGTCAAACTCCCGTGAGGTACGCGATTGAGTCAGAAGCAGTATGGTCAGTAGCCAATGCGAGACAGCCCTCCTCTCCAAGGTGACCCAGCAGAGCGGGAGGGCCCAACGTCTTTGGCTAGGCTCTCCATGCCTCTTGAGAGCCATCTGTTGCCCTTCTCTGGCACTCTCCCTAATTGCTGGATTAAGCAGTGAGGAGACGCTGCTGTTTGTTAGGAGGTGTCTCCAAGATGTTTTGACATGTCCACCCACGATGTAAATATGGCTCCGTCGCTCTTCTGGCCACTGATGAATTGTAACGCATACAGTCCTCAGCAGCTTCTTTGTATTTATGTCTGTCCCAGGCTGCTCTGGCAACGCCGTCTGCCCATGCACTATGAAAACCCACTAAAATCCCCTTCACCCCCCGTTTCCATAGGAACCCTCGTGTTATGGGTCGTCACTGTCCGGTATTCCCATACACAGACGTATTTGTAAATGTCACCCTTGATAAAGTCACTACCTAAAACTTTCCTGAACTGTTACTTGAATTGTTCTGATCTGTCGAGACCTAGAAATCTAATCTCTGTCAGAAGAACCGCCTTAATAAAGGGCGCCTCGCGGAGTTTATCTTCGAAGAGATTTCCCTAATTTCTTTTCTTTGCTTTGCTAAATGTCTAATCGCGTTGCTTTCAACAGTATCCGCTGCGCTGTACGCGACCGGCTTCAAAGAAATGCGAGATGAAAGCCACAAAGATAGAGACACGCAGACGTTAAAGATAGAGCCCTTTGGAACGAACCCCAGACCGAACTATGGATTTGGAGCCGAGCTTAATGCTGTTAATTCCTTTTATTTACTTATTAATTTCTGGTTTATGGCCAAGCGACTTTATGTTAGCAAAAGTGTTTCAAGTGGCTGTTTCATTTGGAGGGAAGAATGCAGATAATTGTTCCTCCAGCGAAGGAAAACAAAAAAAAGTGGAAAAACTGCAAGTGGGGGTGAATATCTCTACGGGCGAGTGATATCTGGACGAGATAAGTAACAGGCAGTCCTTGTCTGAAGTCCTGTTTAACACGACAGTTGGAAGAATGTTGCCAGGGACCTGCTATAAATGGAGCGCGATTCAGGCACATTTGTGTTGACTTATTTGGTGAGAAGCAACGGCTCATTAGGGGAAAAGCTGTTCCGTGTGCTTGACCTGCCGCTCTGCTCTCTGAAGGTACGCGGCGAAGAAAAACAAGGCCTCAGCCACCCACTCCTCGTGGTCACTGCTTGTTTGGTCCAAACCCCAGGCGGTCCACATTTTTGCTCCCTCCCAGTTCTCCACCAGGAGCAAAAACGTGGCCTATCTGGGGCTCCCCGAGGACCGGGTTTGAGATGACAAGTAGAGCCCACTGTCTAAGGACACTCAGACCAGAGCCATCAAGTAGTCCTCTACAATATGGTGGAGGAAAGCAGGGTCCTAGAACCTTCCACGTGGTCCTCCGGGGATTTAGGGTCCGCTGGGCCAGCTGTCGGCCCCCAGTGCTATATACCTGACATGTTTGGCTGACCCCAGCAGCTGTGTCCATGTTAAGTCTATCCTAACCACCGATCCCCAGAGACCATCCACATTACGCCCCCAGTGATGAAAAAGCAGCTTCCCTCCAAAGACTAAACTCCAGACTCACTGCTTTCTCCTTGGTCTCTGGGTATTTCCTGTTGACTTTCTTCAGAAATCCTCCCCCCCTCCATTAACTACCATTCCTGTAGCTGTGGGTATTTTCTGTAGCTGTGGCCATGTAATAGAGCACATGTATTTACCATAGTTGGTATATGGTATACTGTATGTTATTTTTAGTTGCATGAGTGTGTGTATTTTGTGTGTATATTTTGAATTCTGTTGAGTTTTAGCTGTGGCTGTTTACTGCAGCTGTTGGTGCTTAACTTTTTAGGGTCTTCTGGAGGCGACTGTTTATAATGGCAAACCGTATTTATTTATAGTCGATCTTATGCACAGGGTGGCTGGAAAGTAGGTTTACACGTGGATTGTCATTGTTTTCTGAGCATGTTTACTGAGGGATGAAACAATGGTCATATGAAATTCAAAATTTCCCACCGTAATGGTGTTTTAGGGGCCTGAAAAACAGAAAATAAAATATAAAATATAAGCAGAAGTGCCATAACATGAACATATAATCCTTAACAAACATTGCATACATATGGCCGCCTGTAAATGTACGTTTGACCAACCTGTATATTGAAGCGTTTCCTGTAATGGTGAGTATTTATATTTTGCCTATTCCCTGCTCTGTGAAATTTGCTAGCCAAGGGAGGGGTCCCCCTTGGCAAACAAGAATAAAATTTGACCAGGTTGTGGTTTGCCGATTGCGATGTCCGATGATCGAAAAGGAGCACTCCAGACCCCAAAAGGGAGGTACTTTCCATCATTTGGCCAGAAGGGGCAGGTGTTCAGGTACCTGAGCCAGAAGGGGCAGGTATTCAAGTACCCAGGACAGAAGGGGCAGGTGTTCAGGTACCCGAGCCAGAAGAGGCAGGTGTTCAGGTACCTGAGCCAGAAGGGGCAGGTATTCAAGTACCCAGGACAGAAGGGGCAGGTGTTCAGGTACCCGAGCCAGAAGGGGCAGGTATTCAGGTATCCGAGCAAGAAGGGGCAGGTATTCAGGTACCCAGGCCAGAAGGGGCAGGTGTTCGGGTACCTGAGACAGAAGGGGCAAGTATTCAGGTACCCGAGCCAGAAAGGGCAGGTATTCAGGTATCCGGGCCAGAAGGGGCAGGTATACAGGTACCCAGGCCAGAAAGGGCAGGTGTTCAGGTGCCCGCAGCACCACCTGTCGCTGCTCTTGGTATTTACCCGGTAGCTGTATGTGCACCCTGCGACAGTGGCCAATTTCCCCCGTGGGAGGGTGTTTATGGCAGACACTGTAACACTCATAAACAGCCATACAGGCAGCCAGAGCGACGTCTGTTTACTGTAGCAGTGGATGTTAAATGGCCTTATTGTGGCTATGGCCTTCATGAGACCGTAAGGGCCCTTCTGAAGCCTGCCCCGGTCTCCGCAGGGTGGTGAGAGGCTGTGCGGAGGGGGAGCCCGGCCTCGGCTGCCTGCGCCCCTCACCCGGACGACAGTTGCTGTGCTGTAGGGCCCCAGCCGGGTCCTGTCAATAGCCTCATTCAGGCCTGACTTCCTGAGAGCATGACTGCGTTAGGAAGTGCTGGGTAGGACATTTTTTGAATTCGGGGGTGTTTTGGAGGTTAGGGGGGCATGTTCTTCCTGTTTAGTGTGTCTCTGCCAACTGTCATATTAGTCTACAAATTCATACGCACCCCACTGGCCCCTGGGGCCTGACACATCCCCCCAACTGTGAACAATTACCACATCTGGCAGTTGGTGCCCCCCCCACCCCCACCCCACGGCCCCCACACAAGCATCCGTCAGCTGCCAAGCAGTAATCTAGACA
>JAODLC010000054.1:6439595-6456617 GCA_026781145.1 Hippopotamyrus pictus | reverse complement strand
ACTGGGCCTCACTGTGCTGACACTGGGCCTCACTGGGCTGACACTGGGCCTCACTGTGCTGACACTGGGCCTCACTGGGCTGACACTGGGCCTCACTGTGCTGACACTGGGCCTCACTGAGCTGACACTGGGCCTCACTGGGCTGACACTCTCTGTGCCGTTTGGCACTTTGTACACTTGTTGCCGGCAGCCATTCAACCACCTTCGTTTAAGGCTGAAGACTTTTGGTGCTCCCAGCTTGTCCTTGTATGGCATCTCTTTGGGGGGGGGGGGTCATTCTTGGCACATTTAGCTCACTCCTAAGCCACAGAATTGTTTATGAAATGAGGGGAGGGTCCAGAAATGGGAGTCTAAAGGCAAACCCATGGGTCATGTCACCCTTAACAATGCCCAGAGGTGGAAAGTTCAAGTCCAGAAAGTATAAATCCAGACCAAAGTTTTGTTTCAACCAACCAGTTGAGTACTCTGTGACTGAGACTCTTTGTGCTCAACTGACACCTCTATCAATGTCCTCCACAAGCACACACGCACAACTGCAAGTGACCTCGTTGCTTACATCCCTGCTGTATCAAGGCTGGATTATTACGTCCATTGAGTGTCTCCATATTCTTTTTTCTCTTCTTCCATGCAAAGGCTTCTCGATAAGCCTGTCATTTCTCTTAGAAAGGAAGGTGCTATTATTATGAATTGCTAAATAAAAATAAATGAGACTGAAAGTTTAAGTGAATAGCATTCTCTGAAAATGTTAATTGTGCTTTATTTTTATTTTTCTGTGACAAAAACTGCAGTAAATATACTAACAGAACTGTAGTATAATGCAGTCAATTACATTTAGTGGTGCCCAAAATTACAGAAATCTAGCTTTCACTCTTCATTAGCATAATGAGCACTATTAGTGAATAGTTGTTGAATAGTTATTGTGCTGTTAAAGGGTTCATGCGATATTATTATTGCAGTGGATGCAGTGTCTGAACATCTCAATAGCTCACTATAATACTTAGTAAAGCTTCCTGCACCTATACACCTAAAGTTATTATATCTATATTGCAATTAAAACTCCTCAATATGTCTGTTTAGGGGTTGTGGTACTTCTTAAGAACTATTTATAACAGCCCATTATGTTAATGATATTGACAATATCTATAACACAGTAAAACCTCGACAGCAACTAAAACACAGCACATTGCACGTCTAATCTATAGAATACGTGACTCTCGCTGCAATATCTACACCATAGTAATGGTGGGTATAGTACAGTGATTCAAAATGGTTGTGCGGTGACTTACTTTAGTCAGATCATTCGGCTCTAGCCCTGGCGAGCTTAGCGGTCTTGGATCTGTCTGCTGGGATTAATGGTTTGTGCTGCTTTTCAAAACATTTACAAGAGCAACTATTTATGAGCCGTGTTACGTCATAAACAAGAATTACGCATCTAAACTCGGTTTTATAAACAAATTTTACTTAGGGCCCTCTGCTATGCCAGTTCCTCAGAGCGTTCTTCCTACTGGACATTTTGAGAACTCTGTTAACATAGCCCTCGCTGACAATTAGCTGCCAGGTCCCACAATGCACTCTGCCAAGGACGCATGCATTACAGCAATGTGTGTGTTATATATTAGTTTTACTAGAATAAATACACCAACGCTAATAAACAATATAAACTACACTCTGTTTTATAAACAACAATGGGGAGTTTCTGTATAAACAGTCACCCCCATGTAAATACAGCCTTTTGTGATGAAACGTTAACAAATAAGAAAAATCATGTTATGGATGACTGAAAAAGGCTGTTGTTGTGGCTTCAAATATTAACACTAAGTTTTTAATCAGTCTTTGTTTGGCCCACTTGCACTGCTGTACAATATCCTCTAATACAGTTATTAATCTAGAGGGTAATTAAATGCAAGGCTACCACATGGTAGATTTGTGCAACTTTTAGAAATATCTATATTAAATTTTTATTTAGATCAAAAACGTTATCTGACCTTTATCTAAATCCTAATAATGTCAAAAATTTCTGTGAAATGTTCTTGTTGCATCCTTTTAAGTTAGTGGTTGCCAACTCCAGCAATGACAAGCAGCAAGGACTTCTAGAAAATGTTCCCCATTCTTCTTGACCAGTCCTGAACATCAGCTAACAGGTATTTCATCCTGATCTTCTCTACAGAGGTGTTTCATCTTATTGATGCTTTTCAGTTGTATTACATGAGGCTGACAATGCAAAGTACAATACTACAACTGCATCCAGACGCAGATCTTCCAAAAAGTCAGATTTCTTCTGCTTCTAGTGATTTCTGTGCATTTAGGAGCAATTATGCCACCTGCATCTCATTTTAGACTTCATCTGGATAGACACATACACTGAGTCAGGTGGGGAAATCCAGAACTGTGATGAAACATTAACAAATAAGAAAAGTCATGTTACATATAACTGCTAAAACACAACTTATTGCACCTCTATTCTATAGAATATGTGACTCTACCTGTAATTTCTATCTACAGTTTCCCAGCAGGAAATGCTTATCCAACTCTGATAACAAATGATTGCCATTTCGGTCAAATGAATGCAGGAATATAGATGATTCTAGATATTTCACAGACTTTCTCTTGCCACTTCATTGTGGGAAAGGTACAGTGCACACAGGGCAGTGCTTTCCAGTAAAGGGGCATGTGCATCCAGCCCCACGTTTCCCACAATGCAGTGCTTTACAGTAAAGGGGCATGTACATCAGGCCCCACGTTTCCCACAATGCAGTGCTTTACAGTAAAGGGGCATGTGCATCCAGCCCCACGTTTCCCACAATGCAGTGCTTTACAGTAAAGGAGCATGTGCATCCAGCGCCACGTTTCCCACAATGCAGTGCTTTCCATTAAAGGGGTATGTGCATCCAGCCCCACGTTTCCCACAATGCAGTGCTTTCCAGTAAAGGAGCATGTGCATCCAGCGCCATGTTTCCCATAATGCAATGCTTTACAGTAAAGGGGCATGTGCATCCAGCCCCACGTTTCCCACAATGCAGTGCTTTACAGTAAAGGGGCATGTGCATCCAGCGCCATGTTTCCCATAATGCAGTGCTTTACAGTAAAGGGGCATGTGCATCCAGCCTCACGTTTCCCATAATGCAGTGCTTTACAGTAAAGGGGCATGTGCATCCAGGCCAATGTTTCCCACAATGCAGTGCTTTCCAGTAAAGGGGCATGTGCATCCAAGCCCACATTTCCCACAATGCAGTGCTTTCCAGTAAAGGGGCATGTGCATCCAGGCCCACGTTTCTCTACCACAAAGCCCCAACAAGCCGGTCTGCTTCCCAGACAGCTGGAGCAGGTAGAGGTTACCCGCTCATCTGTCTGAGAGCTGTGCCATCTGTTCCCGGCTGAACCCCGCCAGCGCTATGACCTCACCAACATGGCTGACCTCGTGGCCTGCAAGTGGCCCGGGTCCCATTCTGGCAGGTCCTGGCAGGAATGTGGAGAAAAAGACACCACACCAGGAGGAAGGACACTTGGGAGACTTTTAAACCCTTTACATGCACAACCAAATGCACTGCAGTATGTTCATGTACTTAAGAACATCTGCTTTAAAAGCACTCTGAAGATAAAATTAGCTTTCCTTGGTCCTTACTGCTCACGCCCCATCCAGTGTGTACCTGGGTTTGGGTTAGGTTCCAGGCCCAAGTATGACCCTGACCAAGCTAAGTACTTAGAATATGGATAGATGATGGTCCCTGCTATGGTGGAAATGTGGATTTTACACCCAATTTCCATCTACAGTTTCCCAGCAGGAAATATTTATCTAATTTCAATGCCTAAGGGGGTCTGATAGCCTAATGCTAATCACTATAGAGACACTCCCCAGGTTACAATGGTCCGTGTTAAGATATTTTGTAAATGTTTTTCACTTTCAGTACACAAATTCAATAAATTACTAGAGATATGCGACATTTTATTATGAAACAGGCTCTGTGTTAATGGTTTTGCCCAACTGTAGGCTAATGTAAGTATCACAAGCATGATTTTAATGTAAACTAAACTAGGCTATGATGTTTGTTAGGTAAGGTACACTTTATTAAAATGCATTTTCACCTTATGATATTTTTGCCTTACAATAAGTTTATTGGAATGGAACCCCATCGTAACCTGGGGAGAGGCTGTATAATGTATAGTGTTACTACTCATGGCCTGAAATAAAGAAAAATAGATTTAGCTCTGATTGTAACCATTTAAGCAGTTTATTCCGCTGTCACAGATTTACGAGACGTCTGAGATCTTTTACCTGTTCCTATACACGCTCGTGTTACAGACATTTTAGTGTCTCTGTGCGTATCCGCACACACGCACCCAGAACCGGCAAACGTCTGGCAGTGCAGAGTGGCATTCTGGGAGGGAAGGAGCGCCGGTAATTTTCCATGCGAGCGACGTCCCCGCTTCTCAAAAGAGGCTAAATTGAGGGGTTGAACTAACAGTCAAAGTAATCATAATGAGCATAAAACTAAATTAAATATTGCTTGGTAACAGTTCTGACAATCCTGGCTGTTTTTCAAAGTGTGCCAAGTAACACAAGCGGTGCCGGCGCTGCCCGAGGCTGGGCTTGGCACGCCTTGGCATCGCCTGGCACGGAGCCTTCCGCGAGCTGAGTGCCCTTGACTACGCCAACGCCGTGCCAAAAGGAAGGGTGGGGGAGGGGGAAACTGTCCTTCAAACATCCATGTGAAATGCCCCCCTCAGGCTCCCATTTACTGGCTGCCCGGCGTCTCGCCTGGCAGGTAAAGGGAGCCAGTCCGCGAGCCACGGGCTGCTGGGAATGCCACCTTGGCCAAGGTGAGGCTGGCAGACGCTGGTCTGACACCACGCCCACGTGTCTGCGGCGACCCCTGAGTACGCGCGCGGCTCCGCTGTATTTACGTTCGAGCGTAAACGCTGAAACACACGCAACCCTTAACAGTTAATTACTATCGGTCATGCTAAACTGCTTTCACCAGAAAACGGGCAAAGAGCAGAGCTGCAAGTATGTGCGAATTAGACGAATTATGGCCAATTCTGCAAACCTATATGTGTAAATCGCCGAGATGGTGAGGTCCAAGCCCATGTGGAGCTCTGGGCAAGCTTCACCACCGGCGCCCCCTCCAGGGCACATGCAGCATCGCAAGTGCAGTCTGCGGGCAAGTGGAATCGGCTTGCTAACTCAGCGCCCCCTCAGAAGACGGCGCCCTAAACGGCCACCTATGTCACCTGATAGGATGACCTGCACTAGTCCCAATAAATGCTGAAGTTTTATTTATTCATTTATCTTCTTGTTGTTCTGTTATTTGTGAATGGAAGCACCAATACTGTCAAAAGAAATTCCTAGTACATGAAGTTATACCTGGCCAATAAAGTGAATTCTGATTCTGATCTGATTTTTGTTTTATTTTATTTGTTTATTTTATTTTATTGGGGGGTATCTAGTATCTGTGCAGGTGTGTGGTGATATAGACACCCTCCATCTTCCAGCTGGCTTCAGTTACCCACAGACTTATGGGCTCTGAAACACACAACAGCCAACGCCCAGGAATATGACAAAGAAAAACTTCCTCGCAGGAGCAGGTCATCAAGTCGATCTAAGATCACAGCAGAAATAAATGTTAAACTTGCTTAATCCCATTCAGCTCGCTTATATAGGTGCAACTTCGCTACGAATATGAAATTAAATGTCATGTATTTTATTAAATAGTTCGCATTGGATAAAGTTATAATGTACGATGTAGAAAAAAATGCAACTAATTTGTATTCTAATTATGAGCGCCAAACGAGCAGCGCCTAATTATGCGCTGAGACGCGGTCGGGCGTGAAAATGCGGCTTATAATACTGACGCCTTTTCGTATTAGCGCGTGTAAAGCTGCTCCTCTTAACATTCATCAGCGTGACACGTATTCTCCTAATACAACAATGCAGAATTAATCTATCTGCAATTAAAATGTAAATATGTCCACCGTATCTTTGCAAATTATCTTTATAGAGACATAAATCAGGAAGATGATGGGTTGTACTTTATAAAAATTTCAATTATTTATTTCATCGGGTGGTTCGTGCTGTTCTTATAATCGCATCCACATATTTTTCGTAGCTATGTACGTCTATAAATGCAAAATATGAAGAATATTTAAGCAATTACGGTGTTTGGTTGGGGGTGGATAGGGCGGGGCCTCCTGATGCAGGCGATGTGATTGGCTATATGCCGAAGGGGCGGAGCCTCAGGAGAGGCTGTGTGGCCAGGCCGGGGATGTGGGACAGCGCTCCCGGGGAGGACATGTGAGATCCACCGGCCCCACGGCGAAATGCTGCGCCCCCTCTGGGCACATTCCATTCCCCGTGTTTACACTCCAGGGCCCCATGACTCATCTCCTTCACAGGCTGGTCCCAGTAAGGCGTGAGGCCCGGGCCAGCGACAGATGTGCCGTCCAAGGGGCCCGTGCCAAGCTGCAGAATGTCTCCGTGAAGAACAGGGATTAGAGAGAGGATGTGGGCCGTGTCAGGCCACCTGCCCCTGCCGGTAACCCTCGCCGGCCCCACTCAGCCTCCCGCCTCCTCGCAGACGCGCACGTTCCGCAAGATGGCAGGCCGTCGGCCGAGAACGTGCCCAGGGTAAATCCTCGGTGACGGGCGTAGGTACAAAGTCTATCCTCCGCGCCCGTCTGACAGCTCCCGCTGCAAGTTTAATGAGCCGCCGCTCCGGTAACGGCGGCGAGTCCTTTTGATTAAAATTCACGGTCGCCTACAAAGAGTGATGAAGTCATCGTTTTAAAGATAAACCCATCAATCGGCGCCCCGCTTGACGGCTCGTTCTGCAAGGAGAACCGGGTTAAAAATAAACCAGCCTCATGGCGGATCGCTAAGCTACACCTTCTGTCCCGCTTTTAATTTCCGACATGATATAAACCTAAGTTACCGAGCATGTCAACATGCGGTAAACACGGTAAGTGCAGTAAACATGCCCCCGCGGAACCGGAGGGATTGCACGGCCTGGCTACGTCAGAGGCACCTGCACAGCTGCCGTCCGGCGCATGCGCAGGTCAGCACGCAACCTTACCGCGCGGCCGCATTCACGCGCAAAAAGCAGCGTAAAGCTCCGGTATCGCAGCTGCTCGCCTAAGCTTACCGAACTGCAAAAGCACGCGGCCAAAGCAAAAATCGGGATCCCAGCCTTAACCAAAAACAGCCAGCGGGCTAAGATTCAAATCAGCTGTTAATTAATATCAGATATCTAATGTCTTTGAGATATTTTACATGCAATTAACGCGTTATCAAGAATCCTGTAACGTCTTAAAAGATTATACTAGATTAGGTGATTTTATGATCGTTCAATGGTTTAAGCAAGGGGGGACCAAAGCCGTCATTACAATGGAGGGACATCTGAATACTGGGGGGGGGGTCTCCCAATATGTATTATAATTACTTCCTTGGGTTTAAGCGCTGCTAGGCTGAGCTTCCAATGAGTGAAAAGGATCAAGTATAAGTTAGAGTCGGTGTAAAAGGTAAGCACGAGTTTAAAAGGCATTGCAAGATCCTACAAAGAGAGCTATTCAGATCAAAGAGATGTGCAAAAACGTAAGAACATGCCGGACACTCGAGGGACCAGCTAAGGAATAGCCGATATGAAGTGGTCCCGGAGCAGGTGGGTCTTCAGGGTGGAAGGAGACAAAATTTAAATAATACTTTCATGAAATTTTGTATGCTATAGGTTCTTGGTTATATTTCAAAAAATAAAATGACACTCTGGGGCTTTGAGGGGCTCTCAGTGTTATCATTTACCGGCACGCGGAAATGTTATTATCAAACAGATGGGAACACTGACAGAAGCTGAATGGCCGGATGCAAGGCGCCCTCTCACTACCAGTCGTGATTGGTGCTGTTCATCACCACGAGATTTACTGTTGTTGGATATCGAGATGTTGTTGGCTGGCTCTGAATCAGATACCTATTTTTTATGGTAGAGGGAGGTTGAAGGCATTTTATATCTCCAGCCTGAATGACAAGCGCCCGGTTTTTTCATCATCATCACAGCCTGGTTCTTGAACCATCCACCATTACGTACTCACGTGATGTTTCTTTGCAACACAGTGTGATACTGCATCTTATCAGTGATAAACAGCGCTGCTGTAGGAGACGCGCCAGGAGTTTTTTGATCCGTTGTGCTGTGTCTTTGGCGCCATCTGTTGCCCAAGTATGGGACCCGCACTTTGAGATCTCTGCAGTTCACAGCTTACTGCGTTTTTTTTCCATATCCTGCAACAAAGCTCATACCAAATATGCAGAAATAGATCAGTTTTGTTGTGTACGAAACATATTTCTGAACACCACAATGTGGAAGAAAACCTCGTGGACTTATCTTAATATTTCTTTATGTCGCTAGCTAAATAATATGTAATGTCTTTCATTTTTGAGGAATGTAACGGAAAAAGTGGACAATATGTGCCATGTCGTTGGGTAATTCAAGGTCGTAACCACATTTAATTGTAATATCTCTTTGGGTAAAAATCACAGACGACTTCTCTGCATATTTCCTGAACCTCTGAATTGCTTGTTTTTTCTAGATATCACTCTAAAACAGGCCAAACTGGCTTAATTGCTGTAATCAGTATGTTCAGGTGCTTTCTGTTCTAATTGCACTTAATTTGTACAGAATTTATTATCTTTAAATATTTACTTGTATCACAATATTCTGTTTGAGTATCTTATTTATGTACTGTCTACTTTGTGAATCTGTTTGCAACGTGTCTGTTGGACACTATATGTATGTTCATCTGCACTGTGTTCTTGCTGCTGAATGCAGCAGAATTTCCCCCTGGGACCAATAACGTCGATCTTAATCTTGAGGTAAGCAGAACACCTGCAACAAGGTACAGCCTCAGTGACAATAAAATACCAATGACCACCAGGAAAGACAACTTACACCTGGGGCCGGTATCATGAAGCAGGATTTCTCACTTAGCTGGATAACTTGTCAGATTTAAGGTACCCCAGTGGCCCTTATCTTTGTTCACTGCCATTTAGCCCACACTACCGTAAATCTGACAAATCTGGCTAAGCAAGAAATCCCGCTTCATGATAACAGGCTCCCAAAGGACCAAATGTCTTTGCTGGCCGAACAGAGCTTGAGCGTAAGATCTGTTAGCGAATGGTAGGTCGTGACATTTGGAGGTCCACTGCAGCTGTGAGTGAGAGAAAGGGGGAACCGCTGAAGCACTAGTGTTGGGTGACTCCTCAAAATAGGCTTGGCCGTGAGTGATGCGGACAATTTAGGGATCGTTTTCCTCTATGTGGCGACAGTCGATCTCGCTGTGTTGAGAGGACAGTTGGACCAGATGAGTGACTTGAATCTGAAGTATCTATGCAGCAGCCTAAATATAATGGTACAGTGAAATCAAAGGTCTGCTTCTTTGGTAAGTTTAACAGGTGCATTTCAGTTTAAAATGGATTTGATATGCAGGTTATGCATAAGTACATGCAGATAGCTTTTTGGGGGTTAGAGTGGGGATACAACTGTCAATATCTCATCTAGACGCAAAAGTAATATCAATAGTCTTATTCTAATTGATCCTGAGATACATTGTAATACATTGTATCTTTCAGCTGTCGAGCAAATGAAGCTCAGGTCATGGGAACCACAGGAGCAGAATTCATCTGCACCCCCTCTGTGTCTTACAAATACATGATGGTATGATCCGCACTGGCTAAAATCAATAAGCCCAGCTTCCACTCCAGTTAACTGTACAAGGCTGCGGGGGGCAGCAGCACAAGCTACAAGGCAGGGGCACCCTGGGTGGGAGGCCAGAGCTTTTTAAATTCATGTCTATGAAATGGTACCCAGATAAAGAAAAGCTGCAACAGTTTGTTCTTTAAAAGCTTTAATCGTAATATGAAGACAGTTCTAGGATAGAAATTCACCTCGCTATGTTGGTTTCTCTGCATGAGATCTTAGAAGTCTGGAGATGAGCATCTGTATCCCGTTAAAGACATCAACCACTCAGTGAAGAAGACATCAACTACCAATGCATTATATAACAGGGAACTGAAGGACTAGGTCAAAAGAACGGTGATGTCATCTTCCAAGGTCTCATTTACCTCTATCATTGTGTTGAATGACAGAAAAGGTCATATAATACCATCTGCAAAAAAATACACATTTTTTTTTCCTGTTGAGGATCTGCACACTCTGGCACCAAGCTGCACACACCAGTGATTTAGCTGTAGCAGTGAAGTTTGAGGTCAGCATAGACTCGGCAAAAACAGTGATGGTGTAGCTTTTTAGTATTAACAAAAGTTTTTTTTTTTTTTTTTTTGTAAAAAGCTGCTAATGTTATTCTCATCGGTCATTAACAGCAAGTCAAAATTCAATATCGGGCACCTGTTATTTAATCTGAGCCAATGACAGCCATGTTTCACATACATGTTCTGACAGCAGGAATCCCCACCGATTGGCTAAATTCCAGGAACTGTATAGGACTGACAGCCATGTGAGGCAATCACTTTAGAGGGCGGGAACTACCACACAGACCAAATGTGAATCCACTAATGACAAATGGCATTCTAAAACCTTTGTAGAATAAAGTGAGAGTATCTTGAGGATCATGTGTTTTACATGCTGTACATGTATGTGTCACAACACTATTCTCCTGCAGGCAGAACTCTCAGGCTTATACCATTCCCATAGAGATTTCACAACAAACAGGTTCCAGACACCTGCTGTGCTTGTATAAGTACATATACACCTGGAAAATGGGGGGGGGGGACTGTAGACAGAGCACATAATCATTTTACAACTTACAATTCTGTTTAGCTTCAATAAAAAAACAAACATAATAATAAAAACATTCCATCACATACTTTAGTCATGAGACCCACGACATCATTTCCTGTTCTTACGAAAACAATACAGCATCCAGAAGGTACCTTTCAGAAGGCGAGTTTAAATACTAGCGTTATGACAGTTGCTGATTTTATGACAGTAGTAGCAGCGTCAACCCGTCACATTCCGGAATCGAGGGAACATGCTTATGGCTCCTCCAATAACCCTGTACCTTCAGACACGTGGAAATAAAACATGCAATTTCATTTTGGGCTTTGCCAATAGAGGGACTGTACAAGGGCAACAAAAATACATTCAGATTACTGCCATGGGGTTCATTCGGTGTCTTGTTTTGTGCACGAGCAGAGACAGCTGCAGCACTGTATATCAGGCCGAATCTTCACATTATTAGTTAGGGGGCCATCTCTGCCCCAAAACCACCTGACCTCCAGCCTAACCTACGGATCACCTGGGCAGGATTTACTGGCGCCACCTTCTGGTCAGTGACAAGAAATAGTGCAAATCTGCACAGTTCCATCTCTGTTTCTGCGGTTCAGCAGAAAAGGCCCTTTGACGGCCAAGTGAGATTATGGCAGGGAGATGAAGGGGCAGGTATCAGGCAGTGAAAGGGTTAAGGAAGGAAAACCCATAAGTAAAAGTTTAAAAGGAAATGGAAATGAGCATAGGGTCAAATAATAACAAAACTCAGTTAGGAACCAAACTTTATTGAATTAAAATAAATTCTGTCATAGTATGTAAATATGAACATTTACAAATATGACAAGGCAGCTTGAGAATATTCTAAAATACACAGCTACTGGTTTAAAGTAGCTTTAAAAGTGAGAATTTTAGTCAATTTCTATATCTGATATTTTGATGGATTATTCCTTGGTGTCAGTCAATCTGTTAGATATTTTAAATAAAACTGATATAAATATCATTGCATTAAATAGTACAAAATGCTGGATATAGTAATTCTTAAACGCTTATTTCAGGAATAAACGTAAGACTGCATCCAGCATTTTCATACTAAATTCAAATATATACTGACATTTACAGCAGTACCCACTGCATTCCTGCGCAAAAGCGATGCAGACAAATTGAGCAGGGAGCGAAAATTAATGCAGTGCCAAGCGGCTTTGAGATCTCACAGGCCACACTGCACCGAAACGTTTCACCCCATACAGTTCCCAAAAACTGGAAAACACCTTCAGAATCAAGATGACAAAAGTTCATCTTTCAAAACAATAAGAAATATTATCTAATTAATAGTAAATTAAATGACACTAAATTCCCGAACAAAACTGCTTAAGGTCTTTTGCTTTAATTTCTTGGTGCCCCTCTTTCAGTCAAACACCCAGTGCAGCAAACACTACACATCACTTCTGACGGATCCCATCTCCCTACAGCTGCCTGCAGAAGACATTTAAACCTGAGTCCAAAAAAAAAAAAAACAATTAAAAGCCACGCTTGATCATAGTGCAGTCCAATATAGGCCTTTTCTGTTCATAAAGGGGCTCACAGCACTGTTACAGCTGAACGCCAAGCTGATGTCCACACCCCAGGAGACATGCCATGATTTATCTGTAAAGAGTAACATTCTATAAAGAAATCCGCCCGGGAAGCAAGCAGTGTCATCAAGGGGCTGCATACCACTGGCTAGAAAGCAAATCTTCTCAAACACCAATGACACACATACGTCCAGGGGGCGGGACTTCCTGTCCGTCACGCAATCACAGCCAAAAAAGCATGAAGCAATGCTTCAGCTGCCAGTAGCCACAAGTTTCAAGTTACTCCCAAGAGAACAGCTCGATTGTTGAGGACAAAGAAGCCTTGTGCTGCTTGCGTTTACCCAATACACCTAAGCAATACAAACAGATGATTTCCAACACATCAGGCCAGACCAAACGAACCGATTACAGTTCTAATATCACAACTCCTATGACAAGGTGCCCTTTCACCTTTGGTAAGCCAGAGACTCAGCGCTACAAACCCCTCCCTCACACGTACCTGTATGTCTGTTTTGTGTACGTGCGAGGAGAAACACTGCAGTGGCAGCAGAGTCTTCTCATCCGCCTCATCCGAGCGTGTCGCTTTGCCCCGAAAGTAAGCGCGTTGGGATAGACAGCGCTTAACACACCGGACAATGGGCAGGCTAGAACAGGGATCTTCAAATCTGGACCTCGATTCCAAATCCAGGCCTTGTTTTCAGTTCTCCCAGGTAGTTAGTTTAATAATTACTGATTCTGATTGGTCAGAGGCTTCAGACCTGACCGACAGGTAAAGGAAGGCTGGAAAACCAGCAGTGCTCGGACCTCGAGGACCATGATTTGAATAACCCTGGCCTAGAAACTACATTTAATGATCGACGATTAGATCTAATGCTAGAAGCAAAATAATAAATAAGAGGTAATCAGCCGGGTCCAAGCACCACAGGCCAGCAGGACCTCTGAATAGATCAGACACGCAGATTAATGGGCGAGCATATGGTCCACGTAGCGTCGTATAGCATGTAAAATGGCTGCCGAAATCCTATTGGCTGATGGCGGTCATGTGCTTTTCCAGTATCATTACATCACTGTACATATTGCCTTAGGCTAAGACGAAGGCGGTATGGACCGGATTGGTCCAGTTTCGCTGCCTCCTTCGGTATGCCTGCCAATGTTGGCCTCTGGTGAAGACTGGCCAAAGCATTCGAGTTAGAGCGGTTGGTTTAAGATGGACGTGGTGAGGGGCCTGGCATTTTGGGCATCGCTGGTGGCCACAGTGCTTATGTACCTGGCCCCACTAGTTTGTGTTCAAATGTTTTTTTGCCCTAAAATCCAATGAGCAGCCAAAGCCATAAAACGTAGAAAATTCTGTGGGGGCGTGCAGAACCCCACCTATCGGCGAGCAGAGGAGGACCCGTTTGTTCTGGTCAACGTGTCACGGACAGCAAGTCATAGAACCAGATTTCGACATGCTTGGACCCCTAATGATAATTTGCATTTATGGAATGATGATAATGATGATATGATGATGATGCACTATGCAGCAAAATGTTTAAAATGTTTTCATTCCCAAATATGAATATTAATGAAAAGCAAACAGACTCAAACGTTGCTATCCACCCTTAGCATTCTGGCTTAAATGTATTAAATCAGATTTATCAGACTGGAACTAAATATGGAGGTGCACATTTCCTGCTTACATGTGAATTGTACATGACTGTGTCTAATGACGGGAGTCCAACGCGAGGCCTCATTTGCGCGGCGTGCTGTGACTCGGTCTGGCTCCCTAAGGCCCAGACACAGACTCAGCTCTGCACCTCCACTGCCTGCTCCTCCTTCTGCTTGGCCTTCTCTTTGGCCTTCTCCTTCTCCACCAGTATCTCCTCCTTCTGCAGCATCGCCATGATTTCAGCCATCTGCGTGGTGGAGATGTTTATGTCCTCCTTGTCGATCAGCTCCACCACCTATGGGACGGAGAGAAACATGTGACCTGGGGGGGCGGGGCCTAGGGTTAGCCACACCCCTTAAGGGCATGGATCCCTGATGTTCTGGGTGGATGATCTGAATACAGATATCGAGAGTGATTTCTTTATGTAGGCCGGGTCAGGGAGATGAGGGGAGTTTCATCTGGCACCACTAAAGCGATCAATACCATAAATCATCTTTTTTGCTCAAATCACATACAGATATTTGACCTGAGAACTTCATACAACAGTTCCTGTCATAGAAATAAATAACTCTGCAGAGAACACTTAATTACTGATTCTGATTGGTCAGAGGGTTCACACCTGACTGACAGGTAAAGGAAGGCTGGATGTTTCCCCCATGAGTCTACATGATCATCAAAAGCCTAACCTTAATGACGTCATCGATGTCGATCTTGCCATCCTTGTTTTCGTCCAGCGCGTCAGCGATGCTCTGCAGCTTTTGCTCCGGAATGTTCTGGATCTGCCGCATGATGCTGATCAGCTCGTCGATGCTGATGAGGTTCTCCCTAAAGTTGAAGTACAAGCTGCATACAGGAATTGATCACTGAATTTGACAGAGAGTAAGATGGTGGTGTGTGTTACAGGGGGCGTGGTCCAGAGTCCTGCATGGGTTTGGGTACCAACGGTTATCCGACGGGTGACCCGCAAATTTTGATGAAAAGGGTGAAAAATATCGTGTGCCAACAAAAAATACCCTAGGGCCCCCCTATTCAAATCTGGCCCTCGATTCCAAATCCAGGCCTTGTTTTCAAGTCTCCCAGGTAGTTAGCTTAATTTCTGGCTCTAATTGGCCAGAGGCTTCACAACTGGCTCTCAGATAAAGGAAAGCTGGAAAACCAGCAGTGCTCCGCCCTTGAGGACTGTAATTTGAATAGCCCTGCCCTAGGGCAATATTTTAGTGACACACAAAAAATCTATGTATTGAAAATGATAAAACGTAAAATCCATATCAGTTTATGCCAGCATACACCTTCCCAGAAATCTCTCCTGCTTTCATTTTCAAAAAAACACGCGTGATCTCCAGCAGTTGTTCAAAATGGATGCTGAGGAGTTGAAAAGAAAACTAGCAAGTGGAGAGTTTAAAGTTGTGGCAAATACCTCCACTAAAATCAAGTCCGACGTGGGAGAATTTTGTCAGACAACGAAAACAACGTTAAATACTTCACCGCGTGTAAAACATGCCTGAAAGTTTTTGTGTATGATAGACATGGAACTTCATCGCTTAAGAAGCATGTGGAGAACTGTGCTAGGTTTGTCGCATCACAGATCTCAAGGATAAGCGTGGAAGTCCTGAGCAGTGCCACCACCACCCGGGAAGCGGGCTCGAGTGACAGCTGACATTGTCAGACGGGGAAGATTCCAGTGATGAGGCCTCGCAGTATCAGGACCAAGTGGCTGCTTACATTGATTACAAAACGCCTAAAGATGACTCTTTTGACGTCTTGTCTTGGTGGTCATGAGTGTTTGTTTCCCAATATTGCTCATTTTGCGAGATCTACTCTCACGGCATCCAGCGCTGCAAGTGAGCGAGATTTCTCATGTGCCGGATGTGTCATCCAGGAGCGAAGTAGTCAGCTGAGGCCATCGACTGTGGGCGATGTCCTTTTTTACACAGTAATATAAAGCACCACACCAAACACTAGTCTTCGCATAGGAATTCCAATCGGGTAATCAAAGGAAAATGGACAGTGCACGTAGGTAGCCTAATGTACATTTTATATAATTTTAGTTTTATTAACACATTTAATTGTAAGCTGGTAAGGCTATGTGTGGGCATGGCAATATCAAACGTTATTCGAGTTTGGAGGTAGGCTACTACCGTTTGTTTTGTTTATTAGGTTGTTAAGCAACGTTTTCGTTTGGCTATGCCTTTTCAACTGATGTTGCACACGTCACTGGTCATTTGTTGTGGCAATAAACTTTTGTCTTTAATTTTGGCTATCTGACTGATTTTCATTCATGTCAGGTGTCGGTATTTATTTATAGCGGGTCGGATCAGGTGCGGAATTTTATTTTTGTCGGATAACGGTTCGGATACGGGTTTAAGTATGTTGGGTACGGGCGGCTGTGGTTTTTGAAAATGAGACCCATGCAGGACTCTGGCGTGGTCCCCCAGACCATGCTGGCTTGTGACTGGTAGTCTCACTCTCCACAATGATTCGCTGATTCGACCTCTGGATAAAGTTTAATAGCTGTGATTTGTAAAGAGATAAATTTGAAGAAGCACTTGTTTAATCATTTTACTCCATAAATTTACTGGTAACTGTCCAAGGTAATCCCTGCGTTTTCACTCAGCTAAAACAGTGTTTGACAATACTTCTGGATCAAATCCAGACTTAGATTTAACAACAAATAATCCCATGTTTATATGATTTATTCAAAAATAATTTCCATAAATACCATGAAAGAAAGAATCAAAGAAGGGAACAGACAAGTAAAACGCGGCACAAAAGTGTTCATATTTGTACCATATTTCTGCCAGCATGGCAGCAGGAGGACGGACTCCCTAGGTCTATCACTGAGTGCCCCACCACCATTTTACTGTAAACAAGCCAATCCTATGGATCAGACATGGATCTTTTAATCACTGGGACAGACGCAGACTGGATAAACTGCAGTCTCCACACACACACACACACACACAGACACACACACAGACACAGACACACACACAGACACACACACACACACAGACACAGACACACACACAGACACACA
>JAODLC010000054.1:6422362-6439495 GCA_026781145.1 Hippopotamyrus pictus | reverse complement strand
ACACACACACACACACACACACACACACACACACACACACACACACACACACACACACACACACACACACACACCAACAGAAATAACAAGGCATCTTGTTAAATCAGTCAAGCTAAAGAACCCCACACTAACTAACGTGAACACTCACCCCAGAGGTGGCGCCGCCCTGCTGTCCATCTGGCCATCCAGCGTCACCTTGTCCTTGTCCAGTTCGTTGATGATGCTGTCGATGCGGCCGATCATGAGGTTGACCCTTCGGGAGAGGCGCTTGCTGGCCTTTGACTCCTGCACTACCGCCTCCTGACCAGTCTTGGACAGCTCCTTCTTCATCTCCTCCAGGTCCTAGTGTCCCAAGTTAAGCCCATCAGAAATCACAGTCGAAACATTCAGAGGTTCGGCTCAGAGGTAAAGCTCAGGGGCTGGGACTCCTCACCTCGCTGTACTCCTGCACGTCGTCCTTCAGCTCCTCCAGCTCCTCCTTTTCCAGAGTCAGTAGCTTTTTCTGCTCCTTCAGTTTGGTGCAGGCATCACTCAGCATGTCAATCTCCTCTTTGGTGATCTCCTCTCCCTGAACGGGGCAGAACACCGATAAGCGAGGTGGAGGGCAGGGGCTATACAGGGCCTGAGGCGGACCGGGGCTCCCCAGGGGCGGACCGCGGCTCCCCAGAGACCTTTAGGGGGAGCTCTAAAAAGCTGTTCAGTTTTGTGTTATAGGTTATATTTTATATTTTCCGTTATAAGGTTCCTGAAATAAAAAAATAGCATAACAGCATAAATGTCACCATTGTGTGTATAATTCAAACCCTGCTCATCTGAAGTCCAGAGGTGCTCTTACTGTCACCTGTCTGGAATTGCACTGCAGAAGTCACCCAGATGGGTATAGGTTTCAATCCTGTAAGAGTCACTGCAGTCTCAGTGGGTAATAATGCAGTAACGAGGTTGAGAAAGATAATCTGCGGTCAGCCCTTAGAAATAAGCTGTATTTTAACTGTATGACTAAAGTTAGAGCCAACAGGAAGGCAGTGAACTAAGATACATTCCCACCCCCTGTTTAGCCACACCCCACCGCTTGCCAAGGCATAGCCCCGCCCACCTTACCTTGATCCCCTCAAGAACGGGGGCGGTGTCCTTCAGAGTCTCTGTATGGATGGTGGTGTCCACACTGAGCAGCTCCTGATCAGGCTCTCCAGCCACCTGTGCCTTCGGGGCCTTGGCGACAACAGGCTCCGCCTCCTTCTGTGGAATGAGATACGGCCATCTGAGCCCCGAGCTCCCCCATTAAACGTGAGCAAGGTGTTTGTGGGGTGGTGGGGGGGGCTTGCCTCGGCCAGCCTCTCCCGCTGCTCCTGTTGGATGGCCAGCTCCTCTTGCAGCGTGGTCTCCACTTTGGTCCTGTTGTCCACCTTAGAGAGTTCCACCTCAGCCACCTTCACCTGGGCTTCCTTAGCCTTTCACACGCAGACGCAGTGTCACATGGAATCAAAACACATACAACACGATCTCTCACGCACACGCACACGCACCACAACGTCTGGCAGCGTCTGCAGGGTGGTCTTGAGCTGGTCAGCGGGGGACAGTGTGTCTGGTAGGAACATTGCTCTGGACAGCAGCAGCAGTGAGGTGGGGATTTGCTGATCCAGATGGAGCTCCAACCACTAGAGGGAGACAGAGACATTTTAATTGCATACAGACTGCATAGTCACCCACTGCATCCTCAAAAGCAAAAAAAAAAAAAAAAAACACAAAATTAGAGGTGAGTGCATTTTGTGGATCAAACCATGCAAATAAAATTACAATCAATGGTTTGACCAACGCTATGCGTATGTCCAATTGCTTTATTTTTTCAAATTTTGAACATACATTAAAAAGATAAGAGAAATTAAAAGGGCACTCAGTACAGATTTCTAATAAAGTAATTGAAATACATTACAGCATGAATATTCTCAAAAAGATCGATTATAATTACAGAAGTACAGGCTATGCAAAGCTCTGTCCGCCACATTCCCACAATGCAATGCACGACTGTCAGTCTGAAAAGTATCTATACGAGTTCAGATCCTGATGCGAGGCTTGTCACAGAGGAAACCATCCATTTATCTCTCAGAGCATCAGAAGGCAATTTTGCAGATGTAGCCTGCGGTTTCTTGCACGCCCACAAAGTGAGGAGGGAAGTCTTTTTAAGCTGCCTGCTGAATGTTAAGGCTGCTTCATACTTCCCCGCACGCATACTAGCGGATGTGTCCGGTCGAACGTTTATGACGCGCTTGATGTCACTGTCCGCTTCCGCGGATGAACGCCTGCTGCACTCCAAATTTGCACCCGCACAGCAGTGAACACGCAGCTCTGGACACACTGGGCGTGATCAATTCACTAGTGTCCACGTTAAATACCGTCATGGGTGCTTTTCACAAGCGTTGGGGTACTTTGCAAACCCTACAGGCTATTTACAAGGTAATAAAACTCATACATACATGTAAATGTGCAGAGGCGATCCTAGGGTCTGTTGGGGCCCCAAGCAAAAATTCACTGGGGGACCCCCCTCTAACCAGTTTTTTTTCATCATTTTAATAAATAAACTGACATTAACAAAAAACTGTGAACAGTAAACTTTTTTTATTTCACAAGTTACCATTTTCAACAAGTTAATGGACTTTAAAATTTGAAACCATTTTAAAGTTTGTAATCTAGTGGCTTGGGGGCCCCAGGCAGCTGCCTGCCCTGCCTGCTGACAACATGCGCCTCTGTAAATGTGTATGTATGCGAGTGCAAACTTGTCTGAACTCCAAAATCAAACTCTAGCCAGCTGACTTCTGTGGTATGTGTGCAGGGAATATCAGAATAATCATTTATATTATTGTTAATTAATCCTATTAACATAGGATCTTATTATTTGACCTTCAAGGTACTGTCTCCACTAATTGCTGCTGATTAATTTATGCTAACAATTTTCCTGGAAAACAAAAAATATCATGTTTTAAAAACATTCTATCATCTGAAATCAGGGCTGGGCAAGTCTTACGGAGAAAGGGCCACTGAGTTTGTGGGTTTTTGCTGCAACTCCCTAATTATATTACTAATTAGAGGACTGATTTGCTGAAGGGGCCTCACACCTGGGTTTGAACAGCTGACCTACAGGTTATCCCAAAAACCTGCATACACACCGGCCCTTTGCGGATAAGAACGACGTACGGAGAACCCTGTCAGTAGTATCGTAAAATTTGCATTAAAAAATCTCAATGAAGATAAATCTTACCACAGAAATTAATGCAAATCAAGAGCTAAGGGACAGCCGCCCAGTTCCGATGTACAGCTCTGTATATATGGCATGGAAATAAAGCCCCACTTGACTTAAATACAAAAGGTATTTTCAATGGCTGGCGGTTACTTTTGCTGCTGAATCAGTTTCTGGGTTAACGCAGCCGCCGTGAGAATGACAGCAAGTCAAAGTCCGAAGCTACGGGCGGTGGCGCTGACAGCGTGACCTTTGACCCCACCTGCCACGCCCCGCCCCGTGTGACGGAGAGGCCCGATTTACCTGTACGAGCTGCTCGCGCAGCCTCTGCTCGGTGACGCCCAGCGCCCGCATGCCTCGCACCCGACACGCCGCCTGCAGCTCGCTCACGTTCAGGCTGTCCACGCCCTCCTCGGCGATCAGCTGAAGGGGGGGAGGCGACAGTCGCGCATGAGACACTCGGAACGCTCCGGCTGGAATTCGGCGGCGGCGGGCCGGACCTTGTCGTCGGTGCGGATGGCGCGCAGCTTCATGATCAGCTGGAACCGCAGGAAGTTGTTGGTGCCGATGGACTGCAGCTCCAGCAGTCGGCACAGGGCCACCAGCTGGGGCCTCGTCAGGTTGTCCAGGGTCAGCTCATCCTCGAACAGCTTGGAGAAGCGAATGATCTCCTCGTTGCTTGGCCTCTCCCCGGAATCCCGGATCTAGGAGGAAGATGGCGACGTCTCGCTCAGCGCCTGACGCGGGGACACCTCGAGCGCAGGCCCCAACCAGAACAACGGCACGGATATACAGTAGGGACATTCTTCTCAGGCAGAAAACCAAAACTACTGACTCTACTAACACGATACATGCTCGACAAATGGTTGTTGATGTGCGTCCAGAAGATGAATGCTGCAGAAGGGTGAATTACATACAAACGCGTCAGGCAGCTAGCAGATACAGAATAGCTTCTACTTAAAGCAGACATATGGTTTAGGACATGTGGCTTACATATGCATGATCTGCTGTCTTGTGGTCCTCGCCAATTCACACAAAATATACATACAGTCATAACCAGGATTGGATTCAGTATGAATCCCAGTACAGTAGTATGTAACATACACAGGTCTCCAACACTCAGTACACACAATATTTATAACGGGACTCACTGCATCATCTCCAAAAACTACAATGAGTCAAGTTCCGTGATAACACAACATAAAGGAAGACAAGGCAGACTGTCCTAGGAAGCCTTTACTCTGCAGGAAGCTGCTTACAGAAGGAGCCAGCAAATAGATTCTCACTGGGAACAGTGGTGAGGAACCTGACCAATGGGCATTACCTTCTGGAAGAAAGTAGAGAACTCCTTAGTCACGTTGTCCTTAGCAGCTTTGTTGCGCAGGGCGATCTCCTCCACTGTGTCCTGGAGAAACTTTGCCATCTCCAGCTTAACCCTCAGCTCCTTCTTCAGTCTTTCCTCCTGTAGTGAGCACACATGGCACTTAGTTATACACCACACTTAACACGACACACTGCAGCTTAGGCCCTGCAGCTAATGCTTTAGCACTCAGCGCACTGCGCTCTGGGAGTAGCGCTTTAGCACCCGCTATGCTGTGGGCCTAAGGCTAGCGCTTTAGCACCCGCTATGCTGTGGGCCTAAGGCTAGCGCTTTAGCACTCTGCATGCTGTTCCCTGGGACTAGCGCATTAGCACTCTGCATGCTGTTCCATGGGGCTAGCGTTTTAGCATGCGTTACACTGTGTTTGGGGCGAGCTTTAGCGCTCACTATGCTGTGCCCTGTTCTAGCGCTTTAGTACTTGCCACATTGTGGGCCTGAGACTAGCGGTTTAGCACTTGACATGCTATTTCATGGGGTTAGCATTTTAGCGCTCGGCACACAGTGACCTGTGTTTGGCGGTATAGTACTTAGCACGCTGTGCCCTGGGGCTAACATTATAGCACTCACTACACTGTGGCCTGGGGTTAGCGCTTTAGCACTCACTATGCTGGCTAGTGTTCAAGGATAAAACCATTCCTACCTTCTTGGACTGTGTCTCGAAGGTGGAAGGCAGCATGTTAGGGAAGAGCTTCAGGGCCACAGGAAGTAGAAACTCCATGAAGGGCACAATGATGAAGACCAGGAAGGGCAGCAGCCGGAACACATCCGCACAGGTACGCAAGAACTAAACGAGAGCAGAAAGGTACAAGAGCTTCAGCTAATAATCATATTTGAATCATCTTTTTCAGTGAAGAATGGAAGAATTTGGCATATAAAAATCATCATCTTCAACTACAAGCCAATCCATCTTCTAATCTCTTATCCTGGTCAGATTGACAGGGGAGCCTGGAGCCCATCCCAGCAGACACACCTGCTATGAAGTGTCCCGTGGACAGAGATGCAATCAGAAGAAAAGCCTGCAAGTGCAGAAACTCCCAGCCTCTTACCTCATGACTATCAGGTTGACAGGCACAGACTGCGGGTCCCGTTTATTGCTGAGGGACCACAGGTAGTCCTACATATTTTATTCCACCCAGCACGAGCAGAGAAGACCAAACTAAATGATTATTTACCGAGCCTTAGCAGGTGTGCTGGCCATAGGACAGAATGAATATCCACCACAATGGGAAGCCATGATTTACATCCAGACTGACCTCACAGAGAACCCCCTAACGCTAATGCTAACAGCTAAAAGGGCCACCAGACTGGCCGGCTGCCACGTTCCCCCGAGATCTGACAGGCATGGGGGTAGGTAACAGAGGGTTATGTGGGGGTAGGTAACAGAGGATTATGTGGGGGTAGGTAATCCTGAAGACACCCAGAGAGGAACACGTTCATAGATGGGGGGGGGGGGGTGAAAGGTGGTGTTTAACCCCTCCCCTGTCCACTGGGGACAAAGCTTGGCCTGTCGACCTGAGAAAGAGCTTTTGTCCTCCATCCATTGGCATGGAGATGGGTCCTGTGAGCTTCAGCTCCATGAGGAGCAGAGTGTGAGCCAGGCACACAGACAAACACGCTCTTAAAGGCACAGCGTCGGCTCTGGCTCGTCACAGGCAAACGCAGAGAGCCTGAACAGCCCGTACAAAAGGAACGACCGAGGGCGTTCGAGTAGGTCCGAGTGGGCAGTGTGTAGTTCAGCAGGTCAGGAATTTGTGCCTATGTCCAGAACGTTGTGGGATTGAATCCTGGAGCCAACAGCACAATCATATAATTGAACCCTAAAGAAAGACCCTTTACCCCAACTGCTTCAGGGGCGTCGTACACTGGTCGTCCCTTTGCTATAACCCAAGAACTTGCTCTATGTACATCTGTGTGTGTGTCACAGAAAGCAAGTTGAGAAATACAAAAACTACCCAATTTCCCAACAGGTATGAATAAAGTGTACATATACAAAGTATTGTTCAGTCAGAAATAAACTACAATTTGAGCATTGTCGTCACAAAAAAAAAAAAAAAGTTCTGATGAACTACAATTCCCAGTACACCTGCAGCTGAAAACAGGACTGGAAGTGCTGACGAACTACATCTCCCAGCACCTGTGCAAATTACACTTAAAATGGGAAAAAGCTGCATCTGCCCATACTAGTCTATAACATGAGTGTAAAGACACCCCAGACTGAAGCAGCACTCTGAAGCACACGGCTCAGACATACCAGCAGCTCATTTTAAAAATTTGCTTTATCGAGGGCAAACATCATAAACAGCACTGCTGTTTTCTCAAAATGAGTCACATGACAGAGTTTTCAGCCAAGGGGAATGCACTGATGCTGGAAACATCATTAAAACACTAAAGACCAGGAACAGGGGGGTTTTGCAGCCTTTCCATTGAGAGACAGACGACAACCCCCCCCCCACCCCCATTCCCATGAGGAAAAGAAGCTGAAGACTGAAGCCATTATCCTGGTAATCCAATCCTCACCATCTCCGAGTCACCAAAAACCAGCAGAGAGTCTGATGTGACTGAACCAAACCCGGTCACGGTCCTCTGCCGTCTGGAAACACACAGTTCATACACGCCAGGGACCCAAGTGCAGTCAACAAACATTTCAGTCTGCTCCCTCAAACCCAAACCACCAAAGTTTGCGGCAAAAAGGAGCCAAAGTCTGCATTTAGCTTTGAAGTTGTACCACATACTACAGATGGCAACCCCTTCAAACAGCGCCCCCCTGGGTTTCGGGGGAGGTGTGTGGGTGAGTGGGTTACGACCCGGTATCCATGATCAGAAGGTTGCCGGTTTGAATCCCAAGATTCAGACTGGAGCCAACACAGGACCCTTGAGCGAGGCCCTTGATGCCCATCTCCAGGGGCGCCGCCTGCTGGCGGACCCAGTGCCACCCCCATGCTTGTTCTCACCCGATTATGCGTCTGTGTGTCTTATAGAGAGCAGGATGGGACAGGCAATAAAGAGTGCTTCCCCATGGGATCAATAAAAATTCTGTTCCTATTGTATTCCGCACTCCGGAGCGAAGGCGTGTACCGCTCACCTGCCGCCTCTCGCGGCGGGACAGCACGTTCCCGTTGAGAACCCGCCACAGCATGCGCCCCGCAATGGTGGTGTCCACCCACAGCAGCCGGAAGCCGTGGTAATAGTGCTTCAGCTCGTCCAGCACGCGCTGGCCCAGGGAGCGCCGAGCCAGCGGGGCTTCGGCCGCGGGGCTGTAAACCGGACCTCCCTCCTCCAGGGTCTTGTTCTTGTCTTTCAGGGACTTGAGGGACTTCTCCACCTTGGAGTCGTCGCAGAGCCGGGCGCTGCCGTGCCACCATCGCACGGGGACGGCGACCGCCCACGTCCCCAGGGGGCCGGGAGGGGGACCCGCCGCCTGGCCGCAGTACAGCCGCCACGCGCCCGGGGACTGCCGGAGGCTGCCAGGCGACGGGCTGAGGAACAGCGGGGAAAAGGCGCCGCTTCTGAGCCCTTCGGTCCTGACGGAGGAGGCACCGGAAGACTCAGCGCCACCTTATACCTCAGATAGCTTTAAGCCAGCGGTGGCCGATCTCATCCGCAGAGGGCCGGCGTGTATACAGGTATTTGGGATAACCTGTAGGTCAGCTGTTCAAACCCAGGTGTGAGGACTCTTCAGCCAATCAGCTCTCTAATTAGTAATCTAATTAGGGAGCTGCAGCAAAAACCCGCATACACAGCGGCCCTTTCTGGATAAGATTGGCCACCCCTGCTTTAAGCATACATAACTATTAGTATTCTGTTAGCATTCTGCTAGCACAAGCATGTTTACAACTGCATACAATCATTCCTCTGCTTTATGTTTATTCCTTTCTAATAACAATTCAACACACAACTCAGTGAGCCACTCTCCTTGAATGCTTACCTCTGACTTGTCATCCTGAGAGCTGTGCACTGAAAACAGATCGCATCTGACAGCTGGCCTAGGACAAAGACACCATAACAGATCAATACTTTAAGACAGCTGTTATAAAAGGGGTTAAACGGCCTGACTTGAGAGGGAGGGGTTTCAGGTTGAAATCCCAGCAGGGGCCGTACCGTGTCGTTAAAGTTAAGTAACTACTATAAGAAAGGCTGTCAGTTTTACATTAGTGAATCTGTGTAATATTCTTAAACATGTCACTTAAGCTAAAAACAAGTCACTTTGACGAGAAACATCAGCACATCAAATTATCATAAATTTATTATAACAGGTTGATTTGTCACACTTGGAGAAAGAATGAATAGAGGAGCTGAGAACAGACCTCACACTATGAAACCTCCATATCACATTTTGGAACATCATCATAATATTTAACTGCCACTGAAAAATCTCACATTTCAGCTGGTCACCCTTCACTTGCCCTTGGAAAGCACCTAGTTTATCCCTGCTTGGCAGTGAGGAGAGGCTGAGTCACAGTAAGTCACACAAGCTCTCGATGTGGACTTGGGGTTCGGACAGGGACAGGAGGTCACAGTCTATAAAAGCAGACAGACGGCCGATCCGGCGACCCCCACCAGCACGTCACTCAGAGTGAAGCCACAGGAGGAGAACCTGAGAGCGTGCTGTCCCCCCCAGCGGAGGTGAGCTAAGGTCAGCTGAAGCAAAAATAACATTGATCGACACTCATAAGTGGAAACCCCAGAGCACAAGTGAGACAAGACCTCCAGCCTGCCTGTCCAGCGCTAATCCCACTCACTGCATCTTCATGCAGTGCCAGTCTGTATGAATGCAATCATGCTTTTAGACACATTCACTACGATGACTCCCCCATAACCAATTTCAATAAATAAGTACACGCATTCCTTTGGAATTTCACTGGTTACTGAGGATTCCAATAAGAGACTGGTGTGCAGAAGTATGTAAAGGTATACAGAAAGGCCAGCTGGGTAACACTGAAGGGGTCATGCGACACTGACCTACAGATTCATACCGACTGAAATGTTCACAAATCTAAATTTTGCTTACAAATTACTGAATTTCATTTCAACTTGTACCCTAGTTTTTGTTTGACAGATTGTATTACATAACCATCCACAGAGCATACCACAGGCCGTCATTAAGTGCAATACCATCCAAAATGCCCACTATCCCCAGAATAGCTTTTTCTGGTCCAAGGGCAATATAATAAGTTATTTCACCATGTGCTTGATTACATGCAGCACGGCCTTCACAAGTGCAAAGTGCACCTGGCACTTTATGGGCGGATCTCGTGTGCAAACATGGCCAAGGGCCTTTGAACGTGACACCAAGGTGGCCTGACGGAGCATTGCACATGGGGGAAAAAGGCGCACTTTCGATTTCTTTTTATCTTATAAAAACAGACCATAGCTTTGATGAACCACACCAAAGCAAATCATAGATATCACACAGCACAAATATTGAGGACTAGTGCTAAAGGATTTGGGGAAAATATCTAATCATGATTATTCTGACAGATATTGCGACTGCAATTTGATTTGCCATATTTTTTTTTTAAAGTCTCGGTTCAATTCAATATTCAATGTGTAACAGATTTAAAACACATGACAGCATTAATACCGCATGAGATAATATTTTGATGGTAACTGGTCTATTTCCTAATGCAGGGATGCAAGAATTTAAAGATATGAATTGCTTCCAACATGTATTTATTACCTTTTTTAAACTGGCAGAGAACAATCAAACATAAATCAATTATCACAAAAGCTGTGACTGTGTTAAGTTTAAGTAATAAAAATAAAGCAGATCCAGTAAGGAAAAGTAACAACATGGATCCTGCAGCTAATGCAGCTTGCACCCCTAATAACAGGACCTTTCTGAAAGCATCACTGGCCATGAAGTAGGTAGGTGGGTAATTCACTCATAGCTCAGCAGGTACCGATGTCTTTTTCACACCACAAACGTAATGCTTTCTTTTGGATTCACTCAGTCGCCTTGGGCTACTGCTGATTGGTGAGAATGACACACAAGGAGGACGACATGAATTTGTTAAACTAAACTATTTAAACCCTGGGTCAGACATGCTGTATAATTCATACCCTAAATCGCAGCCTTTGCAATTTGTTAACGCCGCTGTTTCAAATCACGATTTTGATTTGAAATCGATGAACTGTTCAGCCCTATCAGGGACTATGCGGAATACTGGTATACAACGCTTCATCAAACAGACCAAGCATTGAAAGATCTCAAAGTTTAAATTCATACAGAATTAAATGCAATGTTGTCTTTTCATGATAGATATATAATCAACAAGTCTTAACATATATGTAGCCTTAGAAACAGACACACATTGGTTACAGAATGAGTCTGATAAATGACTGGACTGAAGACACCTAGCAGAAGCCAAGCAGAGAACAGCAGCTGGAAAAACAGCGAGGCTGCAGAGACGGCCGGACACGTCAACCTAAGACACGACCATTATTCAAATAATACAAAGTGGGATAAGTACTGATTGACTGCAGCCAAAACTAACACAACCTGAGGCATGCCTGCACAAGTGGCGGGGTGGGGGGGTGTGTGCATTAACTCTGCAGGTGAGGACAGGCTGGGAACGGTGTCCTTAGAGAACCTCAACAGCCCAGGCCACAGTGTGACCTGTCTTCTCAGCACTGAGAATGTTGGGTTAGCTAACTCAGTCAAACGCACCCCAAGGGGCGTTCCATGCGATCCAGACACGAGCACGGTGCGCGGCAATCGCACAGTCTGCTCTGGCCCTAAAGCCTCACAGCCAGGCTTAGCCAGCAGTCTGCCCTGTCAGTCTGCCTGTCAGTCTCAGTACATCTGGCCCTGGACCTTTATTCAGTTCCACCTGTCCTTGAGAGACACTCTGTGCTTTCACTAAAACCTCCTTTGTCAATAAAGTTATACAAGTCAAACAAAAGACATGTACACATATTAGGGAAAATACTTAACACCAAATCTATAGCTATCAAAAAAAAATGCTAACATTGAAAAAAAAATTACTCCCAAATAAGCAATAAGCACAGCACCCTTTACACAGCCAACTATGGTGTGCGATATAATGCTATTGTAACCTTTGATGTTTGAACATAAAAGGGACAAAACACTGTAACTAGGATATAATAAAAGAGAATTTCCGAGTCCCTCTCTGCATATTTTTGCAAAGATTCTTCCAGGAGAGTGAACATAAGAAGTGCTCTGGACAAGTTAACAAATACAAAATATGTATACATGAGATCAAACAATGACTCTGCAGGTATATACCAGACATATACTAACTTGTCATCCAAAACAGGGCTGCTTTTAAGAATTTTCATTGCATTTTGTCTTATTCTAATTATGTACAACCAGCTTTCGCACATTTTATATGTACATAAGCAACCGTTTCCTACTGCTAATAAATGGGATTATTGACGATGCGCACATCAGTTTGGAAACATCTGGCAGCCATTTACAGGTTTGGAAACAACTCGTGAGAAAGGGGAGGTGCACCGACAGCAAGCCACGCGCTTTCCAGAAAAAAGAAGCATAAAAGCAGCGTATTTAAAAGTGTGTCCGTTTTTACTAGTGTAATTTGGAATAAATCAAAATACAAAGATCATGCGATATTGGGTTTAGCTATGGGTAAAGCTTGTAGCTAAATATTCTTACAAATTTAAATCCAAAATATTAATCAAACAGATTTCAAAAAGAAAAAGTAGCCCTGAAATGGGATTTACACCTTTATGGAGAATTTCGTCAGAAACCTAAGAATCACATGCGGGTTTGATATATAATAATACTTGACAGGTGCAAAGTTGTCTGTACTGACACACCGGTACACCGGCTAGTTAGCTTTAGCAGAGAAGCCGGTAAAGTCGTAGGATTACACTTATTGTACAACACTAACTACTTAATTAGGTAAAAAGCACGCAATATGTAGCATTTAGATAATCTTTTAAACAAAGATCGAGTCGTTAATAATTCACATTTACGCCACTAAACTAAATGGACACACATGCGGCTAACTGGCCGTCGACTGCCGAGAAACAGCAAACTATGTAACCATCTCGATTTCTCGTAAACCACTTCGTTGCTTGGTATTCACGTTACTAATCTGCCTTTTTAACAGTCACACAAGCACACTAACATAACCAGCAACATCATTCGAAAGCCAGCCAACGCTTTAAAAAACGGTAAGGACACTCAGCCCCACAGCCTGCCGGCTAATAACCGAACCCGGTCCAATTACTAAGTCAAACATCACGCTTTAAATAATTAAAATTATTACCTCTTCTCAGCTCTTTGTTTAATGACCTGTACGTCTTAATTAGAGGAGACCGGGATCTTGAAAAAAGGATTAACGCCATTGTGGTTTTGTTTCAGTTGAATGATAACTAAATGACGGTTACCGCTAGCCTAGCCTAGCTTAGCCTAGCACAGCAGCGATCCTGAGTCACTGGAGCGCCGGTTTCATGTCCTTCCTTCTAGTGTGAGTACCACGGTGCGCCCCTGGCATTCCTCGCTTCCGCGTCTGACTGGAGCGGATCCCAGCAATCCGGGGTGAGTCACAGCGGTGACGGACCGTCACATTCCGCCGAAGCACGGCACGGCTTACCGGACAGCACGGAAACCCAGCGACCACTCGCGCTGTGGAGCTGAGACGCGAGATCTCGCGATATGCGGGAGCACGTGGCACCTTTTTTAATGCTACAGTAACAAAAAAAAAAAATCCACATTGCGGTCATTGCTTGTTGCACATTAGAAAATAGGAAATATTGCGGTTTGTGGGTCGTCGTGCTACTTTTATTACTTATTAACTATTTTGTCTCAGGATAAAAGTACACTTAGACGAAATAAAATGTGTTCCCCGCGACCCTGACCAAAATAAGTGGTTGAAAGATGGATGGATGATAAGTGTTTTTATTCTGCAGTCCCAGTTCAAATTAAAAGAGAGTTACATCTCTTAATTTGTAAGATATAGACCGTCACAACGGCCGTAATACTTTCAATCGGAAAGACCACGCCCTATAAAAACGTCCAAGCCAAGGACTGGGTATGATGAAACAGTCTTTTTCTGTTAATGCTAATAAAGTCGTTATCATAAAAATAATGTTCGATATAATTAAGCAAAATGATACTAATGATGTAGGTTGCATATCATTTTATAGCGATAAAAATACCCCATTATGAATCTGCCATATAGTTTTTAGCTTGGGTAGGAAATAAAGATGTTCAATTGCAAGTGGAGGCGGTGATGATAGAAACATAACTGTAAAGAGAACTACACTTCACATGTGAATGAACATATAACTGGGCAGAAATCAGTTTTAAATCATGTGAGTTCTTTAGCATGTGCAAAGAAGATTCAGACATTGATAATGTTATCCTTGTTTCGTACGTTCGGTACAATCAAAAGAGGGGCTGTGGGTTCGATTCCTGTCTCTGCTTTGTGTGGGTTTCCTTCGTGTACTCCGGTTTCCTCCCACAGTCCAAAGACATGTGGTTTACGTCGATTACTGTCATTAAATTGCCCCCGATGTGGGATTGTTGGCGAGTGACTGACTGAGTGTCTCCTTGCCTCAATGACGTACTCTGTGGATTATGTGTTCGCCGCCAAGCTGCAATGGAAAATGGGTGGAAGGGTAATTTCTAAGGTCAATAATAACGGGTATATACATCGTACATATAACATATAAGTAACCATTGAAATTAACGTTGAATTAGATTCTGTTGTTAATAAATAAAAACTGAAAATGGGATATCGTTTAGAGGATAGTATGTCATTGAACTGTGCATAGCAAGATCATATGTTCATCATTATTATTATATCTGTTTTATTGATGTACAGCTTACACCTTGCCCCAGCGTTGACAAACACGTAGCAGTTTCGGTAGAGAAGCGCGCCCAAGGCGAGGTTGCCAGATATTCAGGTCATCATTATATTGGTGTTTTTGACAGGTGTAATGCATCAAATGTGAAGATATATGTATACTCACAGGGGCGCGAACCCCCTATATTTAATTTATTCGGGGTCACCTCCTCAGTCCCCCCTCCCACCCCCAAAACACACACTTACATTTAATTTATTGTGTGTCCCCCCACCCCCCCAGTTTCAAACTCTTCATATCCAGTAACGTTTGAGCATTATTGACTGTATGTTTAAGGCTTTACATAGTTATTTCGCCAAGGGCATTTTATAAAAATCCATTTAAGACTTTCATCTTAAATGTATTTTTACGACAACGTTTTCCGTGGATGCAGGTTGCCTGGAGTAACTCCTGCAGAACTGGCCACGCTGATCGTCTTTTCCATCCGCTTTCGGTCATGTTGTTTTACGAAGGAACATGACTAGGCTTTAAAATCTCGGGTACTATTTTCAAACACCATTTTTGCCTTTTATTCTACTCCTCAAGTCACTAGTTTCCTGCACAAAATAAAAAGGCCCTCGTCGCCTTTATTCTGCCTGGACTCACTACTACTAATGTGCCTTTTACCAATCTGGCAACCCCGCCAAGGCCCTACAGTGTTTCTTTGGTGTGACGTCACGTGAAGAGGCCGTCCTCCGTTTCATTTGTTAAGAATTCGGGTCGCCGCTTCATAGGTTTTGCAGTCGATATACGTCCAGATCTCTAAAACAAGATTTTGAAGTCTGCGTGGACATTGACGGAAATACTAAATGTGACCCGTTCTGCCTTCAAATCATACGGAAAAGCGGGAATGTTCTTGTACAGCCGTATAAAGCCTGGGATTTTTTTTGAAAAGGCCGGTTAAACTCTCCAGAGCTGCCAGCCAATCGGAAGTGAGTATTTTTCGCGCTGGTTGAGAGTATAGATCGCCGCGAGCCTTGATTCGAGTTGTGCGTAAACCTTGCTTTCCGAAGACGTTCATAAAGATGCTCCTAACAGGTTATTTTGTTAATAATGTCTTATGGCACTGTTAGCTTACCTGTGAAAATAATACGAATAAATTTTCTGCGAAGAAGTAGCGGCGGAAAACAGTTTCTTTCCAGTATGGCCACTAGAAGTGACCACAGAGTCCGCACAGGGGCTAGGCAGTCAGCCGTAGTGTTAGCTAGCTGTCGGTTAGTGTGTGTTACGCTCAGCAACATTTTAAACCACATAAATAAAATGATCACACGTTAATAGTTGTACTCTTGCACATTTTTGACTGTCCGAAAATGTTCGTAACTCAGATCAATAGGTTATCGGTCCCTTGGCTAGCCAGTAAGCTAATGTGTCGCCGTATTAAAGCCATATTTAAAATATTGCTGCGGATCGGATGAGATTTTGGGGCGGATGTATTTGTTGAGGTGCTTCGTATTTTACGTGAAATTCCGGGCGCGAATATGAAGGGGGGAGGATGTGTTGACGCTGGTACTTGGCTACATGGTGAATAAGAAAATGTGTGAAAGCACTTTTTTGTTTGCTGAATAATTACGCCATGTCAGTTTAAACGTTAGCCGATGTCCCATAAGAGATGGGTTTCTGAATGCCGGCCAGCTAAGCTCTTCTAGTGGATTCACACCCACGTACCCAGCGAAAGAGCTAGTGTAACGTTGAGCTTTGACATAATGTTTTCCATCCATTTTTACTTAACCGTACAGACGTTTTTCTCAATCATTGTTACTGTGCAGCACGGACAGCAGTGCACTTCGCTGTGTTAAATAGCATTGATTTGGGGTGGCGGTACCGAATCACTGGTCGCTAGCTATTTCGGTCTCCACTGATCTGTCGACTTAGGCCGATGACATAACGATGTTTTGGCTCCATCGACTTTAAGTGGGAAAACGATAATATGCGAATCGGGCGGCGATTTCATGCTAGTTACGCCAGGGAAAGTAACCCGTATGTCTTAGACCTGATGTATTGGTATTTTATCCATCTGTAGAGAGAGATGTTACTTTTGCGGTCAGTTTTTGCGTATGAATGGGAGCCATGTTTGGCTTGCAGCTCAGTCGCCCGCGTAGTGAATTTAAGCAGTAAAACTAATTCACATCTAAAACGTAAGACGGCGCTTAATCTCTTAACTATGTAGGTAACCATGCACTAATTCCATAAGAAACACTATATCCTGGTAAAGTTTATTATTCACTATTACCTATTTGGGGAAAATGTTTTCTGAGTACTGGCATTATTTAAATGATATTAAAAATGTTTCTTCTACTTAGAAACATTTTAGAGTGTTACAAGACTTTTGAAATTAGATTAGTTGCATATAACATCTTAACTTACACCTAAGCTGAATACGTTTATCGTAATACTGCGATATAAATATCTGAATCAATTTATTTTCAAAATTGACTTAAGGCAGAACCTGTTTTCATAAATATTTTATGCACACTTTAATGTAAATGTGTCCCGTTTTTGCTGTATAAGTGTTAAACATGTCTCCTGTAGAGTTTTTGGAATTTGTGCTTCCATAAGGATCATTGTCATCATCTGTCAGTGTTCCCACTGCAGTACTCAAGGAATCTATACTGCATTTTCATACCTGATTCATACAAGTTATTCAAGGATTATTATGCAGCAAGTATTTATTGAAGATGTATAAAACATA
>JAODLC010000054.1:6401283-6422344 GCA_026781145.1 Hippopotamyrus pictus | reverse complement strand
TATATATATGAAGATATTTTTGGTGTGGTCTGATAATTGGACCAGGCTCTTTGAATGTTCCTAAAGAGTAACAGCTTGATAATGGCTTTCGTAGTCCCTTTAGTGTGATTTTGATAGCAGCCATCTTCCAGTAATAAAGCACGCCGACTTAAATGGAGCCAGCCGCGCTGTTGTCTCTAAGCCCTCGTTGTTATTCCTGCAGCAGATTGAGCCTGGACGCGAGGGTCTTGGATGGGATGGATGCCAAAGGCCGCTCGCTGCCTTTGATGGCTGAGCCGCCGAATCCGGTCAGTATGAAGCAGGCGTCGGAGACGCTGGGCAGCCGCAAAGGCCGTGCGGACATGAACGGTGACCCTGCTCTGCTGATGGACCAGGCGGCTGCCCAGCTCGCCGTCACCCTACAGGACGGCGTCCTCCAAAACATGTCTGGGCACAGTCACACGCACGAGCGGCTGAAGGATTTGACCTCGCGCGTTCTCAATGGCAAGCAGGAAAAGCTGACCAAGTTGTGTGTGGCCGAGCCCATCCTGAAAGTGGTGGAGGCCCCACCACAGCACGCCAGTCCCCAGGGCAAAGGGGCCTCGGACATCCAGATCCACATCACCAAGATGGTAGCCAAGAGCGAGCCGCTGTTCGTGTCCTGTTTCGGTGAAGATGGCGATCCACCCGCCCAAGCCGCACCCCCCAATGGGGTTCCATCCCTCCCCACCAAAGGGAGGCCAGGAAAGAAGAGAAAACGAAAGAAGCTTCTGGTTCCTAGAGCTAGCCCCCAGTTAGCTTCTCCCATGGTTCCTTTGGAGACACCGAAGGCAGTGGAGGCTAAGGATGGTACTGAAATGGCAAATGATTCAATGAGCAGAACACCAGGCAAGGTAGATCCACCTTCTTCTGATTAATTGAAGATGATTCAGTCCCCTTGTCATTGTTTCCACTGAGGTGCTCTGTTTTCTCTGGTATGTTTTTGAGGTGGCAATAATTGTGTTTTTAAAGAGAACCATATTTGATAACACTGTTTATATATACTACTGTTTCTGGAAACCGCAGCAGCTCTAGTTTGGGATGGGAGCCCTTCAAGTGGGTATTCTTTACTCTGAGTAAGCTAGACTTTTTGTGACACATTAGCATTACACTGCTCTGGGTTGAAGTGGGCTGGTTTTATTGCCTTTTTATTCAAAGTGCTTTATCATAATGCAATTTATGGCTTTGCATTTCCTGGTAAGCTGTTTTACAGAAGCTTGTCTGTGTTCACAATCGTTGCAGTTCATGTTTTTCTCAGTGTCATTCAAATGAATTGTTTACCTGTAAACTTTTCTATAGACTGTATGGGAATGTGTGTGTGTGTGTTTGACTGGGTAATCTTGCTATAAGCGACATTTATAAATCTCGTGAATGTGTTTGGTCTGTGACTATATTTTGAGGTCGTGGTTGGTTCAAACTGTAGGTAAGGTGTTTGAATTAACTGTAATCAATCCTGCTGTTTAACATTCATACAATGCAAAGCGGGGGCTCTGCAATATTAAGCCCCACCTGTCCCATCTAACAGGTGTGTGAGCGGAGGGAGGTGTGTTTCTTTGTGGGAGATGTGGTATGGACGAAGGTATCTGGATACCCGTGGTGGCCCTGCATGGTGACCACAGACCCAGTACTCAACCACCATGTTAAGCAGAAGGGTATGTCTCTCTACAGGTGTAACATCAGATGGCATGCGGCCTGACTTCTATGTTAAGCTGCCTTTTTCTTATCAGCTGTGGCAAAATCAATAGTTAAGTCTATGTGGGATTACGTACTGGCTCCTGTGTATGTGTTTGAAGTGTGTGGCCTGTGTAGATACCCTTGGCATATATGTGTAAGCGTGGCTCACGCCGCCCTTTTCCCTATATGCAGCGACTAACAGCCGCAGAGGCCTACTCTACCACGTGCAGTACTTTGGCGACACGCCAGAGCGGGGCTATATCTTCGAGAGGAGCATGGTAACGTTTGGAGGCGAGGAGCAGTACCAGGAGCTCTGCCGCAGCAGGACCAAGCAGTCGGCTTCCCGGGTCAACCCTAAAAAGGTGCCTGTTTTTAACAGCACACCCAGATTCTCCCCCTGAATGTCGTGCTGGTGTTTAATGCCGTGCTGTACATGTACACACATTCGTGAGTCTGCTGCGTGACTGACGTGTGATGCTCTCCGTCAGACACACCACTCTGTGCCCCTGAAGCTGAGGGCCCAGTGGAGTGTGGGAGTCTCCCAGGCCACAGAGGCCATTGGCATGGCACTAGAGGAACGTATAGCCAACTTCACCTTTACCTACGCTGGTGGGCAACCACAGCTCAACCCCCATGTACTAAGAGACCTGCCCCCCAGCCCCTGCAACACTGCTCCAGCAAGGCAGCGACAGCAGGCTGTATCTGCCCCCCATGCGCCCAGCCAAGGAAAACGGCGTGCCCAGGTAGGCATTAGCTGCCCTCCCTACCACAATTCCTCTATCAGTTTTTGCCACAAATATAGTTTTTTAAAGCATAAGCCTACTTAGGAAGGTTTTCGTAGAGTGTACTTTTCCAGTGAGAAATCATAGGGATTTCACGATCATCCACATGATATTTTCTGCACAGGCACCTCGTATTACACCTTGTACACAGAGAGTGTGTGTTATTGAATCCTATCCCTGATTCTCCCGTCCAGTGTCCTCTAACTTTGCTGCCCACTTTTTGCTTCCAGGTTTTGCCAGCAGCTTCTGAAGGTTCCAAATTACTTGAACGAAAGCAGAGAAATGGGCCCAGGTCCCGGGGGAGTGGCAGGCCTGTACAGAAGAAAGCCCAGCTGGCTGCTGTTCCTGCAGCTGAAAGCGGCCTGCCGCCTCAGACTGAGCTCCCAGCTTCACCAGGTAGGCCTGCACGGGCCAGTCTTCACTGCTGCTGCATACTGGCTTGTGTTGTATAAACCCCACTCCTTTCTCCTCTGCTGTGGTAATGTCACATCCTGCTGGAGCTGCTTTTGCCCTCCTCCTCTGCTCTCCTCCCGTCCTTTAGCTAAGAAAGATGGCCGCTCCAGGATCTGTCCCACTCCAGAGAAGAGGGGGACAAAGTCCCATTTGAAAGGTAAGCACAGCCCTCCATACTAATGGTCACCTGTTATAAGCATACCTGCAGGCTTACCAGCACTAATAGTGTAGCCAGTTTATTTTTAACAGTTTTTTGTATGTTTTGATAATCCCTGTGATTAGTGGTTAGAAGATTAAAATTCAGCACTGTAACTTTCCTGGTTTATCGTGTCTGCTCACCTCTTATTGTTGTTTTGCAGTCCACACTGTTGCCCCACACACTAACCTTCCCCACCATCCCCCAGGGACCAAGGGCTCGGCAGACACGAAGAAGCCCAGAAAGAGGGCGCTGAGCCGGGCCGGGGAGAAGGCTGAGCAGCCCCGCAAGCGGGCCAAGCTGGATGGCCGCGCGTGGAAACGGAAGGTAATCCACGTCTGAGCTGCGAGAAGGCAGCACCTCTTCACCTGGCTCCCAGCTCTCATGCTCAGCATGCTTCTCTGACAGGCCTTTACCTCCGTCATTGTAGGGGGAACCCAGTCCCACAGTGAAGAAGAAGTTAAAAGCAAAGCCCACCGGTGTGAAGAAGAGGAGCCCGCAATGTGATGTGGCCGATATCCGTGGTACCGTCCTTCCTCTGTATCTAAGAGTAAAACATTGTAACATTCAGGTCTTTATTCTTCCCAGGATGGAGCTTGTTCTTGGTTGTTAATCTGCTGTGTCTGTTCTGTAGCTGACGTTCTTGTTGTTATATACAGTATCGCAGTACTGTACTGCTGCTCTCTGTCTTACCAGCAACCCAGGAAAAACCCAAGCCTGCAAAAAAACGTCGACGGCAGCAAGAGGTGCAGTTACCTGCAACACCACCCAGGAAGAAGTGCCTTCAGCATTCTCCTGAGCCAGAGGTGAGGAATCTCCCTGATGGTTTCTGCATCTCCGTGCTCCTCTCTGTTAGCCCTCTGGCCTTATGGGGCTGCTCTTCCTCTGCAGGCTTCTTTGTGCGATGAGCAGCCTGACTCCCCAGCTGCGAGTCCCGACGACCTGCACGCTGCCAAAAGAGGGGAGCGGAATGCCAAGAAGGAGTATGTCTGCCAGGTGAGCCAGCGACTGCTCTGTTTCTGTGTCTGTGTCTTACAGCGTATTTTCTCTCTGCTGTCTCTGCCTCGCACCTGTGTGACTCTCTCAGCCAGCTAATCACCTTGATACTTCTTGTGTAACTTGTGTGTAGTGTATGAGGTATTCTGTACTCACAGGTCCGACATGCATATTGCTCCCTTTTTCAGTTGTATCTGTGTTTAATTGGGGGTGTAACGGTACACAAAATTCACGGCTCGGTCCAAACCTCAGTTCTGGGCTCATGGTTCGGTGCATTTTCTGCACGCCAGGGTTCTCGCACCCGAATTTTTCTTTGGGGGGAGGGGATTCGGTTATGGAATTTTCTATAAAGGACATTTGAAATGCAACCAGGAATTCATGTAATTTGTGTTATGTTTTAATGACCATTTGTATTTACTGTTCAGTTTTCATATGAAACAGAACAGGGATGTTTTTGTGATGTTACAGTTGGTTATATCTGTAGAGCTTTATGTAGTGAATAAATTCATGACATTTCTGTTTGGAATTTATTTTAAAGCTAAAGGAATAATATTTATACAAAATGTATTGCTGTCTTTTAAAAAATTGTTTTTATTACAGCTAGAGATTTTGCTTACTGTAATGCAGGGCTGGGCAATATAAACACACACGCTTATCACAAAATTTAAAACAATACGAGAATGTGAAGCTTCAACAAAGGAACATAGGCTGATGTATGCCATCAAGCAATCACATGTGGTATTCTTTAAGAACACGCAACCTGTCCCCAAGTAACCAACAGCCAAGTTGATGGCATTATGGTGCACACTGCCTGCGACGGTTTTGGTGATATACTCGAGTCAGGGAAGTGGTTCGAACTCCCTCGGTGGAATCTTCAGGTGTCAGTGAAGAAGGCGACAGCTCAGCATTGACATTGGTGGTGTTGAAGTACTTATTTCAGTTTGAAGTCCAACATGCGACACGCTGATGCTATGTACTATGTAATGCTATGTAAACTCTGCTGAAAACTTGTGCCAACTGGAAATACTGCATACTGCAAATACTCCTCAAACACCAGCAGTGTTATACCCGCACCCTGCTCCTCAAACACCAGCAGTGTTATACCCGCACCCTGCTCCTCAAACACCAGCAGTGTTATACCCACCTCCTGGAATGAGTAGTGAGGCAGCCAGAGGAAAAAGACCAGCAATAGTCTGTACTGATGATGTTTTCAATGCCCTACAAGAAGTTTTTTTTTGTATGAGTTATTAAAGTTTTGCAATTTGTGGTCTTTATAGAGGAATCCCAAGAGAATTTTAAGCAAAAATGAAGCCTTGAAATAACTATCAATATCAACTGATATGAAAAAGATGTATTTTAAAAAATTGCCTTGTCGCCCAGCCTTGCTGTGATCTGGTTAAGGCTAATAAATTTGTTCCTTTCAATTAAATATTATATTTTATAATGGCTGAGTAGAAAATCTTGAGTATTTTGCTGAATTTCAATAATGAGCAGATGAGAATAATTTCTACTCTGCCAATTATTATTTTAATTGTAATTATTGTATATGCAAAATTATTTTGTCTGTGTGTGTGTGTCTGTGTGTGTGTGTCTGTGTGTGTGTGTGTGTGTGTGTGTGTGTGTGTATGTGGTAATATATAACTTATATGAGCAGGCTTGAGAAAAGACGTGTGTCTGCGCAGGTCTGCGAGGAGGTTGGTGAGGAGCTGCTTCTGTGTGAGGGCCAGTGCTGTGGAGCTTTCCACTCGCGTTGTCTGGATGCCCCCTCACGGCCCCAGGCCAAAGTTCTCTGTCAGACATGCCGCTCAGGTGGGTGCACCGCATCCGGGTGTGTGTGTCTGTCTGTCTCTCTGTCTGTGTTTGTGTGTATGTAATGCTGGTTCTCTCCTCCACCAGGCGCCCAGCAGTGCTTCTCCTGTAAGGGTACTGACGGCAGCATCCAGCGCTGCGTGGTTCAGCAGTGTGGCCGCTTCTACCACGAGGCCTGCGCCCGCCTGAACGCCCTCTCCGTCTTTAAGAACAAGGGTTTCCGCTGCCCCCTGCACGTCTGTCTCAGCTGCCACTTCAACAGCCGCTCCAAGGCCACCAAAGGTCAGGCCTATAAGATGTGCCGGCCTCTCTGGTTCTTCTCACTCGATCGTGATCAAGCTCCGCAAAGCCCCTGGCAGGCTGTGGGCACTGACTCGCTCGCGTGGCGCTGTGCCCCCTAGGTAAGATGCTGCGCTGCGTGCGATGTCCGGTCGCCTACCACGCCGGAGACCTCTGCATGGCCGCAGGCAGTCGAGTGCTGTCTGCCAACGCCATAATCTGCACAAATCACTTCACCGCTAAGAAGGGCTACAGCCACCACTCCCACGTCAACGTCAGCTGGTGCTTCATCTGCTCTAAAGGTCAGGGTGCCGCTCGGTAGACAAACCCGGTACGGCGTTAAGCCCTCTGTCTTTGTGCTCCGTTCAGACCGTGAATTTTGTCATACAGAAGTGAGCTATTTATTTTGCGATGATCCGTCATGGGCGGGGGGCGGCTGTACTTGCAACATTCTCTGAGAAACTGGTATTTGTGAAATATGCGAGGCATCGTAAATTTTGCAATGTGCCTCTTCGAGGTCATTTTGTTAAATTCTTTACTTTTCCTAACTATGGCTGTCACGGAATGTTTATTGTACCTGAACTATAAAGAAGCAGTGGATTTTCCCTTCTGAAAGCCCATACTCCTGATTTTGTGAAGCACTATTGTTCATTGTGTATACCTGCTAGTGTGTATTTCACACTGTTTCTTCTGAGTAGCTGAATTGTGCTGCTGGGCCCTGACCAGGAATGTTGGCTGTCCCGCCTTGTGTTCCTGTGACCTGTAGGGGGCAGTCTGCTGTGCTGTGAATCGTGCCCTGCGGCCTTCCACCCAGATTGCCTCAATATTTCTATGCCCGATGGCACTTGGTACTGTAATGACTGTAGGGCTGGCAAGAAGCCCAGATACAAAGACATCATCTGGGTCAAGCTGGGAAACTACAGGTGAGGCTCACAGGGGCGAGTTCTGTATGCAGCCATGGTGAAAATGTAGTCTGGTGGTTGTAATTTCAATAATTTTTCTCATCACCTGTAGAGCCTCCCATGGTTGTTTAAGCAAAGTACAAAATAAAGTTCACTGGAATTTGTGATTCATTTCCTCAGCTCGCTGTGGCAAATTTATGTAGATGGTGAGAGATGGAAAATTTTAGAAAGTCATATCTGTTTTAGGCCGCTGTACCTTAACCTTTGTTTTACTTATATTCTTAAAGAGACATTGGATCACTTAAGGAATAAGCCTGTGTGTTGGACAGCTTCTTATACTCTATGCACTTTTGAAATCCGTTTTTATATGACACTTAGAGTAACTAGCGCTGGTGGTTTATCATGGAGCCGTGAACAGAGATTTGCTCCGTAGGTGGTGGCCTGCAGAAATCCGTCACCCCCGCAGCGTTCCCACCAACATCCAGAAGCTGCGGCACGAGATCGGCGAGTTCCCGGTCTTCTTCTTCGGCTCCAAGGACTACTTCTGGACCCACCAGGCTCGCGTGTTTCCATATATGGAGGGCGATCGTGGAAGCAAGTACCAGGGGAATGGCATCGGCAAAGTCTTTAAGAACGGTACGTTTAGTTCTCTGTCAGCATGTGTGCTCATGTGGGACATGCGACCGTGCCGTGATTTGCTCTGTCCTTCCGTCCCAGCCCTGATGGACGCCGAGGCCCGCTTTGCTGAGGTCAAGAGGGAACGAGAGGCCAAGGAGGCTCAGGAAAATGACAAAAAGCCCCCACCCTACAAGTACATCAAGGTCTGTGCTCTTTGGCCCGGGTCAGTGATGTGGTACACGGGTCTGTGGGCTGTTGAGGACAGTTTCCCGGTCCGCTCTTCAGGGTCCCCCAAGACGGTTCCTGTTTTTACTCAAAAATGTGGAGTTTCTGGCGAGGATTTGGGAGGAACCCCAGGACCAGGTTTAGGAGAATACTGCATTACTGCCTTATGCAGTGTGGTGAAAACTGTTAAGGAAAAAAGCCAGTTGAGTGTAAGGTAGATGCTGGAAATGGACATTGGACAGGGTGGGATTTTGGGTCACTTGATACAGGTGAAAAATGATTCTGTGGAGGGTTGGATCCCATGTTAAAGCTAGGCCCAGACAGCCTGAAGTCCCTGGTCCAGGTTGGTCTGCTTGCAGAGATCAGGATTCAAGTTTGCAGTGTGGACTGAAGTTGCACTCAGTTCGCTCTTAAATTTCCGTCCGACTTGGCTTGCAACTCGTTTTTTCGACTCAGACTTGACTCTGATTCATTGATAGCAACTCATGAACAATGACTCTCAAGGCTCTGTTGATATTTCTACACATGCGAAGCTCCACAAACCGTAAGGGTGTTAAACACATCAGTGTGCCGTTACTTTGAAAATGTATATAAGCGTTAGGAACTGAGACGTGCAGTTTTTGAACCGTTCAAGTGGGGATTCCCATTTGGTCACATCAATTACTAATGTAACCACCTGATTGGTGCATTCTATTTCTATGATAGAGACTTCAGACTCTGACTCTAATTTTGTGACTCGTGAACATCTCTGGCTGCTTGTTAGTACCCAAAAGAGGCTCTTGAAGGTATTCTGGCCATAAATTTCTTCCTCTGATGCAACGATTCCTCTGACACAGGTGAACAAACCCTGCGGCAGGGTACAGATCTACACGGCAGACGTCTCGGAGATCCCAAAGTGCAACTGCAAGCCCAGTGACGAGAAGCCGTGCGGCTTTGAGTCGGAGTGTCTGAACCGCATGCTGCTGTACGAGTGCCACCCACAGGTATGCCCTGCTGGTGCCCGCTGCCACAACCAGGCCTTCACCAAGCGCCAGTACCCTGACACCAAAGTCATCAAGACGGCTGGCAAGGGCTGGGGTCTGCTGGCCCTCAGGGACGTCAAGAAGGTACGAGTCTGATGCGTCTTCCACTCTACAGGACCTACCAAAATATCACGTCTCGGTTTCAGTCCACTCTTTGGTGGACAGTTTTGAGTGAACCAGTCTCTGTGTTAGGGCGGTAACACCGACGTCATCTTCCTACAGGGAGAATTTGTTAATGAGTACGTAGGCGAGCTCATTGATGAAGAGGAGTGCCGAGCCAGGATTCGATATGCCCAGGAAAATGACATCACCCACTTCTACATGCTGACCATAGATAAGGCAGGTGTCAGTGCCCTGTTTATATTCAAGCAAGCAAATGCAAAATACAGAGAGCGTGTATACACTGTAAATGCAAGGTGTGAAATGTTCCCTAATTATGCCACGCTGGGGGCTTTCACCATCGCTGCGACCTGTATGACGGGTGTTTGGCGTATCTGACCTATGAGCTCAAACCTAAGGGAGCCGCTTGTGTGAAATGTTCCCTTAATTATGCCACGCTGGGGGCTTTCACCATCGCTGCTACCTCTATGACGGGTATTTTCGCTCTCAGGACCGCATCATTGACGCTGGGCCCAAAGGGAACTACTCGCGCTTTATGAATCACAGCTGCCAGCCCAACTGTGAAACACAGAAGTGGACAGTCAATGGAGATACACGAGTAGGCCTGTTTGCTATCTGTGACATCCCTGCAGGTGAGAGAGCCCCTCATGGACAGGAGGTCTTATTACAAGACATTATTTTTTTGTTTGGTATATTCAATAAAAGATTACATACGATTATTCCTGCTATGTATTACGTACTTTACCATTAGAAACTAATTATTTTCTTGTATCAGGCGATCGGTTCCCTTTGACTAGTTGAACAGAGATGTTTTCTACACTGCAGGCACAGAACTGACCTTTAACTACAACTTGGACTGTCTGGGCAATGAGAAGACGGTGTGTCGCTGTGGTGCCCCCAACTGCAGCGGTTTCCTAGGAGACAGGCCAAAGGTAGTAACCGTATCTTAAGTTATCCCGCAAAGCATGCAGGTATCCTGGAGTCTGATGTTGACACTTTGCTCCTGTGGTGGGGATACCACCAAACCTGCGTCTTCCTTCCACGTCCAGTGAGTACAACTTTGTCCCCCAGCGCCACTGGTGCTCCTTTCTGGAGATTTTAGGGACGATTTAGATCCACCACTTTAAATCAACATGTAGTGCAACACATACGCATGTTTTTCATCTCCTCTGTATTACTGATACTGAATCTACCGAAGGAACGATGTGATGTTTTATTCATAAAGGAAAAAGTCACAAAGTAGAGCTTAAGAGAGAAAAATAAAGTTAAATAGGACATTTTAAAACATAAACACCAAATTTTTGTATCTTTGTAAATTTTAAAAGGTAGGTGGGCATTTGCTATTGAATCAGTGCATCTGTCCCTACATAGATTGTTTTTAGCTGCTGTTGTGTTTTATGGATTTTTCATGAGGCATTTTCACACCAAATTTCATAACCTAGTTCCTGGTTCCGGGGTCACTTTCCCAACGTACAAGAGGAGCTGCGACCTCTATGCTAAACAAGCATGGGAGTCAAAGGTCATAGGTCAAACTTCACACGTAATTTCGTAGGAAACTTCACTGCCATCCCAAAACAATGGATGATGAACAAGTCGTTCTGTTAGTTATTCGTTACTTAGAGGATCAATCATGATCATAATGGTGCACTGCCTTTTATTTAGAGTTCCCCTGCGACGTTTATAGCTCCTGATTAAATCTAGCCACCAGATTGAGCTTAAAAAGAAAAGATGCAACGTTATTCCGCTAATAAGCGCTGGTAAGTCTCACCGCCAGCACCGGTGATATTAGAGATTATATACACGATTATCGATCAAACATTCAGATACCGAAAAAATGGAAATTATGCAGGTAAAAAAGTATTCATTAATATAAATAGGCACAAAAAATCCATCTGCTCGATTTCTACTCCACTACGTCTCTTTGGTGCTTGTGGTCACCCAGTCAGCATGGTGGCACTGTAAGCCCCACCGCGATAGAGCTTCTGAGGGTCTACAACCGGACAGAGTTCCTGAGGTTGGACCATGACAGAAGTTCCTGGTTCTCATACAGACACGCACACCAATTCTCTCTCCTGGTGTTTCATGTGATATACGCTGTTGGTTTGTTTAAAAAAAAAAAAATAAAAAATTTAGTCGCAGTCTCCAAAAAAGGTTGCAAAATACAAGTAAACGGTGGGAGTGTGGAGCCCTGCAGTGTCATGCTACAGCTACCCAGCTGCATCAATAATACATTTACAGCACATTTACAGCATTAGCCGCATATACATTTCCACGTTGTCTGGGAGATTATCCCCATTGCCTTGTGCATAGTGTCCCTTCATGGCTCCTCCTGATCCTCACAGAATTCCAATGGTCTGACCTCTGAGGTCAAAGGAAAGAAGCCCAAGAAAAAGGTGAAGAAGCGGCGGGCGCGTTCCGAGGGCAAGAAGCAGTCTGAGGATGAGTGTTTCCGCTGTGGCGATGGTGGCCAACTGGTGCTGTGTGACAAAAAGAGCTGCACCAAGGCCTACCACCTGTCCTGCCTGGACCGTACAAAGCGACCCTTCGGTGAGCATCCATTCTCCATTGTACAGCTCAGAATGAAGGCACCCATTAGGGACGGACTTTATGAGGCTGGTGTCAAAGTTCGAGACTTAGCACTGTTGTCTGGCTCGACAGGTCGGTGGGACTGTCCTTGGCATCACTGTGACGTCTGCGGGAAGAACTCTGAGGCCTTCTGCCAGCTATGCCCCAATTCCTTCTGCAAGGACCACCAGGAGGGGGCGCTACGCCTGTGGGCGCCTACGGGACAGCGGTGCTGCCAGGAGCACGACGAGCTAGAGTTGCGACCTGCGGCAGACAGCAGAGAGGCTGAGCCTCCTTTCGCGGATGGACACCGGCTTCCTAAGAGCTCCCAGAAGGCTTAGGGGCAGACACAATCGCACACAATGTAACCAGTAACCAGCACTGCACAGCAAACTTCATCAGGGAAGCCCCGTTTCTTTGAGTTTCATTGAGCCGTCAGGACAGGTCCATTTTATTTTATTTTTTATTTTTTCAAATTTACTTTTAAGTTTGCGTTTCATGCATCTGCACTGTTCGGCACCTGTGGTAAGCACAAAATGTTTACTACACAATGTGGAACCAAGCTTGATTTACACAGCATTACAGTCAAACTTGAACATTTTTACTTTCTCTTAAACAGATCACTTGACATAGTAGAGGTGTATAATAGACCAAAAGACCAAAATTATAATAAGACTGGAATATTGTAGTTACAGCTTGCCGGCAGTTAATTTGTTTTTAACACAGAAAGACACTATCAGTAGCTCTTAACAGTCTTTATGTAATAGAGATTTAGGTTGCATTTAATAGCCAAGTTTTTGTCTTGTTTGTAGCTCATGTTTAAATTTTCGGGAATTGTGTAAATTCCAAGGGTATGAATCTTGTTTCAAGAGACTTTGAAGATAAGTGTTTGAATGCTTGTGACTGTGGGCTTACCTTGCATTGAAGTGTGAGACTGAAGTATGTCCTTTGTTCAAAAAAACCTTTAAGGATTCCTAGTAAACACTGTCCAATGAAAACGAGCCTAATGTTAGTTTCTGCTTGAAAAGTGCACTGCACAGCAGGTACTTAACGCAAAGGTTCTGAGTGACTATACATATAGGCATATCTTTTAAGTTTAGTCATATGATGCTGAAATGTTTATTTTAATAAAAGTATAATTTGGAACATGCTAGTAAAATAGTTTGCTGATATTTCTTAGGGGGTGGTTTCCAGTTTGGTCAGGGTACCGTTATGGTCTGTAGCTGAAATGTGGGTAATCTGAGATAGCAGTAAACAGCTCAGGGAGAATACATGAGCCCATAGGTAAAAGCATTGCTAAGGCCTTAGCCCACAGGTATTATATCTGGGAAAACTTATGTAGAATATTCCAAGTTGATCACAGGAAGTAGACGGTGGCACAATTAAAAGAGAACCATGTCTGAATTTGGATATGGATCTAAATTTAAGACAACTGATGAATGTTTGCTACACAATTGTCGCATTGAAAGAGTATGTGATTGCTTTTAAAATACCTCATTAAACTGCAAAATAGTAACCTTAAATTATTGCAGAAAACAGATCTTAGCTGCTCCATGTCCCTGCTCAGTCCTGCCTAAACACCACTTAGGAAAGACGGAAACAATGAAAATGGATACAGTCTGAGAATAGGTGACAAATTATGAATCTGTGTTTATTTTGTTTTATGCCTTGGGGAACCTAAGTGGTGTCAAACTGAATTGTATAAAATTTCAAAGTGCTTGAAGTATTGGCACAGAAATAGAAGACTGATCTGCCGTCTTTGAAAGGCTTCTGTAACGTACGTGTCACATTTCATTCTCTGAACCCAGCATTGTATCTATTCAGGAATAGTATGGAATAGTAACATTGATGAGTCCTGCCAAGGGCACTGAGCAAGCTGACTCTCGGTACTGTAGCTTTGGGTTTCCATGATATGCATAAGCTCAAGTGTTTAAAAAGAACTGGTATTTTTACAAAGAAAATGTATACATTGTTATTATATGAAACTTACTGGAAATGACTCCCAGTGTGTGTCGTGAAACATAACAGCAGTGCAAAATCATTGAGTGAAACTTGGTTTCCTTCCACAGTGCAATAATCATGCCGTTCAGATTAGCTGGACACTCTCACATTTCCCTGTGTGTAATTGTGTATCTAATGGACTAGAATTTATGTCCTGGAATTCACTGTGGCACCTTTCCTCTGATAAGTCAGTACTGTTTTCGGACAGCAGACAAATGGCTGACCTGAAGGGTATAGGTGACATTGGCACTGACAGTCTTCTGCATCAGTTTCTCCATGGTCTCGTCACATGCAGACATTTTACTTAGAAAGTTCTCTCCTGTCTCTCTGAGAGGTGTCTCATAACTCTGGAGGATAAATGAGCTGTAACTTGTGCGGCTTGTTGGTCTAGGGGTATGATTCTCGCTTTGGGTGCGAGAGGTCCCGGGTTCAAATCCCAGATGAGCCCATTGTTTGTGGGTAGTGGTGCCTTAATGGTTAGGGAAGCATACTCATAATTGAAGGATTGCAGGTTCAAATTCCTAACCAACAAGGCACTGCTCCCTGGGCGCTGAATTAACTGCCCACTGCTATGTCATGATGTCACATACGGGTTAAACGCAGAGGACACATTTCATTGTGGTGTGTCAACAATGACCACTGATCCCCAAATTCTAAAATGGGGATCATAGAATTCAAAAACCTCCAGCCAAATATTTTTACACAGAGGAACCCACAACAATGATATTTGATATTCTGATATCTGACAAAAAAAAAAGTATGTTTGCATTATGTCGTCAAAGCAGGCCATAGTAGGATTTTACTGGAATGAAAAGTCTCTGCAGTCAGTGGATATAAGTCGGACATTCATGGAGTAGAAATTAAATGCATGTTTATATTCTGCACTGATGTACTGAGAACTATTTTTTTTTCTCTAACTGCTCAGTTTTTGTCATGACTTTGCTCAGCTGGCCATAGTTTTTACTGGGGATTTTCAGTGAAAAAAAAATGTGGGGGAAAGTATATCCACCATTAAGCTATTATTTAGCCCTGTAGGCCGTTGTATTTTTCAAAGCGGGGAGCATATTTCTTTAGTACTGTAGTGCTCCACCAAGTGGAAAAAGCTAAGAATAGCAGGGATTTTATTTCAAGTTCAAATTTGTGCTTGCATTATAAAACCACCTTCTGGACTGCACGTTTGACAGCCCAGCTGCGGGGCGCCTGCGTGAATGAGGACTCTACGTGGCGCAGGCGCATTTTGTCGATCGTAACGCGTGCACTAATGGCATAGCGTTTCCACGGAAACCACAAACAGCGGCGTGGCCAAGAGGGCCGAGTACCGAGCAGCACCGGACAGTACCGGGAGCTACCGGACAGCATCGTGGCACTAGCAGATTACAGACGTCGAAAACTTTAATGCAACAGGAGACGTAGCACGGTGAGTGACTCGTTTTAAATGTAATTCAGCTTGCCAGATTCAAATGGGATTCAAATATCACTGAAAACAATTAAAACAAATCTTAAGTATATCTTTGATGTCACCTTTAGCCTGTGTCTTCAGTAAAACCCCCTTCCACGCCGATTATTACGCTCAGTGTAGCCCTGCTGTAAATTGATGCTCCGCAGTCCCCGGACACATTCCGCTGCTGGCCTGAGAGACACCGTCTCCCGCAGGATGGCGGAGATCCGCGTCGTCCCCCGTGGGAAAGTCTACCGGCAAATGTTTGACGCACAGGTTAACTTTACGTTTGAACTGTTTTATAACGCAACCTATAGATACAACACATGTATCGAGCTGTCGGTGTAGATACAGGCCCGTGTCTTGCTTAAGGTTAAGCTGTCCATGGCTCTGCACGAGTCCCGGAGGAGACGCGCGGCTACCGCGGGGGTTCCGCTCCAGGACAGCGCCACTCCGCCGGGGCCCGGCTTCGGGACTCGCGACGGCACCGAGCGCTCAGACGACGGCCACAGCTGGTACGGATCCGAACGGACACGGCGCTGTTATTAAAGTAGGAGGGAAGCCCCGAGATTTGGCAGTATGCACAGTAACGAGCGTGTGTGCGCTCATGTTCAAAGGGATCGGACGTGTGCCGCGTCCCAGTCGCTTAAAAACGCCACGGAGGAAGAAGAAACCCTGCCTGATGTTGTTGGTGAGGGCCTTTATACATATGCAGTATAGTATTTACATAACGATACGTTAAATTGGATAAATAGCTGTAGTGTCGTGAATGAAAATAATAAAGATGACTTCAGGGGTAACACGGTAAGGTTCTTACAAAGCCAGTGTAAATGTAGTATTTGCTGATTGTGTGTCCCTCCTGCTAACCCAAGCCTTCCCACAGTGGCCGAAAAAGTGGGCTCTGATATCAATGAGCGTCTGCTAGACAGGCGACTGAAGAGGCACACGCAGGTGATGGCGGGGCTGCACATGGAGCTGGCCTCTGTCAGTGAGGTAAACGGGTTTGATGAACAGTCTTCCTGTTCAGATAGGAGGCTGAATTACAGTGCCGCTCTCACACCCAAGATGGATGGAGCGGTTCTGGTCCTTCAGGGCCGGTTTGCAGATTTCCTTGCCCGTCAGCCAGTTGTCAGGCTTAGTATGTGTCACTGAGCAGGAAATTCTGTAAGCTGTGTTGCAGACTGGCTCTCTGGGACTGGAATTAGGAACACTGATTTATTGACGTATTGAAATTTGACACAGCGTGGGTTTTCATCAAACTATAATGTCGATGAAAATGCAATTGGGAAATCTAAGATAGAAGACAGAGGAAATCCAACCCTGACTTTACAGCAAATGAGAACGATGGTGATGGGTTTTCAAGTTAGAATTAAGTGATCGGTTGACACCCAACAACAAAATGTGTCATTTAAGCCATTTGTGACATAGCAGGGGACGGCTAATTCAGCACCTTGCTCAGGGTACCTCAGTGGGACCTTGCTGGTTAAGGTTTTCAAACATAATCTTTCAGTGACGAGTGTGCTTCCCTAACCATTAAGCCACCACTGTCCACAAACAACGGGCTCGTCCGGGATTTGAACCCGGGACCTCTCGCACCCAAAGCGAGAATCATACCCCTAGACCAATGAGCCACACAAGTTACATCTTTTCTGTCCTCCAGAGTTATGAGACACCTCTCAGAGAGACAGGAGAGAACTTCCTAAGTAAAATGTCTACATGTGATGAGACCATGGAGAAACTGATGCAGAAGATCATCAGTGCCGATGTCACCTATACCCTTCAGGTCAGCCATTTGTCTGCTGTCCGAAAACAGTACTGACCAATCAGAGGAAAGCTGCTCACTGTTGGCATTCATGCTCTCTCTTTCCCTGATAGGATCTGCACCAGCTTTGGGACACTATTGCTGAGACGGCAGAGGACCAGAAGAAGTGGATCATGGAGCTGGACACGGTTCTGGGGCAGTACGAGTCTGATAGGACCACGAAGGTGAGTGGGGGGGAGCTCTGAAGCTGCATGAGAACCTGCCAGTGTATCTCCTGCTCTGAATGATCTTTGTTTGCCTATATGACCAAGATTACAGCAATACTGAAGAAATATTCGGCACTTCTAGAGGACATCAGTTACATGATGCCCCCAGACGTCCACCGACTGATCGACGGAGAAGCCATGGTAAGAAAGTGACGAAGGTGCTGAGAAGTTGAGGAAGTTCTCGCCTGAGAGGTTTGTGCCCGCAGATGATGAATCAGGCAATACTGGCCAATCGGCGGGCTGTGGCCAGACTTGTCCTTCAAGCGACAGAAAAGCACCTGCAGAAGGTGCTCCTTCTCAGGCTGCACTGGGAGGACAAGCTGCAGGACTGGACCAGACTGAAGGTGCAGGCCTCGGTGGACAGATTCAGGTGACCCGTCGGGTGTCCAGAGCATTTGGGGCTCCTCTCAGCATGTTAGCGGTCATCTGAGCTGCTCAACGGCATTCTGTCCCTTCTGTTTTATTAGAGAGTTCATGAGCGACCCACTCATTCAGGAGCCTCAGGGAGTGCAGGGCACCCTAGAGACCATGCGCGCCAAGCAGGAGCACCTCAGCCAGAGGCTCCGGACAGCGCTGCAGGAGATCAGGTGGGGGAGCATGGCTGTGCGCGGGCCGGGGGGGGGGGTTACGGCTCTGCCTGTCTGCGTCTGTGTCTCCAGAAGGCCAGCAGGGTGATCGCCACTCGTTACCCCTAAAGACTGCTCTACACAAATAAGGCTGACTGTGCTCTGATCTAGATTTACCCTCACCTATATTTGTATGTGTTTCAGAGGAAAGCAGGATGAGAGACGTGAAGACCAAAGAATTACTCTGTACCCCGGCCTGCTCCATTATGGCTCGATTTTTTTGGTCAATAATTGAGACCACAGTTATTTAACACGATCCCTCATAGGCTTTGGAAATATGCATTCGCTGAATTTTCTAAAAGGCTTGTCTTCTTATCAGTGGATTTCCTTGAACTCTAAATATAATTCGATTGAGAATTGAACAAAAAGCAGCTGGAAAGAGATGCCCTGGGTTTATTACACAAGGCAAAACGGGAGCGTCACTGCAAAACGAAATGCGGCACAATAATCGTTTTATCACAGTTTTGTTTTGATAATTTTTGGAAGCCAAAATCGTAATTGAAATTAAAATTAGAATTGCCCAACCCTATCTGTACTTGTGCTTGTGCAAATGGAAAATATCATTATCACTATCAGAACGCTTTACTAGAAACCACTCATTTCTAATCAGGTGGAAATGTTCCATTTGGAAGAGTCGGCACTATAAACTAGTTTTCACTTTTAAAGTTATTGTTATGAATATTGTGTCTTCATCATACCGACAGAGAATTGGGTTGATTAAGGGAACTAATGTTTAGGGCGGTCATAAAACACGCACTGTCCTTAGTGTTTAGGGCGGTCATAAAACACGCACTGTCCTTAGTGTTTTGGGCGGTCATAAAACACGCACTGTCCTTAGTGTTTAGGGCGGTCATAAAACACGCACTGTCCTTAGTTAATCTGTGGGTTTCTTTGCAGTTCCTTGGTCCCCCCCAGGTGCTCGAAGGTGCTGGTGAATGAGTGGCACTCCTCGCTGTCTGCAGTCAATGAACAGATTGGTGAGTACAACTACTGACTGGGGGGGGGGTCTGGGATTGGAGTTCCTGTTTCAGGAGGTGCTGATGAAATCATGATCAGAGACGCCTGATCAAGACCACAAGATCGGTATAAAGACCACGAGATCGGTATAATCCAGCTAGATTGGACCAAGTGAAGTAATTTTTGAAATAAATACCATCAGTCTCACTGTATGAACAATTCTTATGCTGCTTATTGCTATTTCAGATTCCCTGCATATTGACTCGGTGGAGAAAATCCGTTTATATTACGAGAGCACTTGGCAGGACTGCTTAGCGCAAATTCAGATATTCGAGGTATCGTGCCCCATTCAAGTCGTGACATTAATATTGCATTTTTGTCAATGGTATTGAAGAGAGTAGGGGGTGATATTCAGTGAAGCGGTTCCGTTTTTGTTCGTACAGGAAGGAGTTCGTGAATATGGACTTCCAGCAGTCCAAGTTAATGCCATTGTCAAGAATGAACTCCTGCCTCGGATGGGTCAGAACCAAAGCCGGTCCGAGGACCAGATGCAGGCCCTGCATGTAGGATTTCTACGTTTCTAATGAGTTCTAAAAAGTCTTCAGTTTAAATAAATGCAGTCTGCTTTCCTGATAATTTAACATTCATTTCATGATTCTCAGTATGGTAATGGTGGTTTTGGTAATATATAGATGTATTTTTTCTAATGAGAGCATTGAGCTCAATGCTCAGGCCAATGGGCACTGAGCTCTACGGGTCCAGCTGTACTTTACTCTGCAATTTGCACCTCTGCTATTTTGCCCAGTTACCATTTCACACTATCTGCACCAATCCTGTTCACAGACTTATGGTGTCATACGTGTATGTTGTGTATTCCTATATCTATCCATGTCCTTGTTTATGCTCATACAATAAGCTGTACTGCTGGCTGAAATGTTGCTACAGTGACATTTTGCTGCTCTCTGCAGTGACAAATACTCTGGTTATTTTGCTGCTCTCTGCAGTGACAAATACTCTGGCTATTTTGCTGCTCTCTGCAGTGACAAATACTCTGGTTATTTTGCTGCTCTCTGCAGTGACAAATACTCTGGTTATTTTGCTGCTCTCTGCAGTGACATATACTCTGGTTATTTTGCTGCTCCGCCACAGGCAGCGTTCGAGTGTCTGGCCAGTAGGGCTGCTGCAGTGAGCCGGTCGCTCTTCAGGTTCATGAGAGGAGCCGCAGAGCTGTGGGAGGTGCACACTGCTCGGCTGCAGAGGACAGACCGGCAGCTGAAGGTCCAGCTCGAGGAGGTGCGTCAGGCCCACCAGCGGGAGAACCAGGTGAGGAGGCTGTTTGGCCACGTCCACCAGCGTGAGAACTGGTCCTGCCTTGAGTCTAGCCATGCCTGCCAGCATCAGGACCTGGTAATCTAGGTCAGTGTTTCTCAAACTGCTCATACGGGCCCTGCAGACAGTCCACGTTTTTGCTCTGGGAGGTGGGAACCCGAGGAGGGTTTCAGCGCCGATCTGGGGATTCAGCTACACCTTGTAGCATTCTAAGCAGTAGATGTATACCGTCAGTTTTTAACCTAAATAAATGTAGTTTTCCTGTGATCATTTCTGTGCGCTCAAAGCGCTTGGTGAAAACCTGTTTTGGAAGTGTGTGTGCTGCTGCTGGAGAATCTATCATCGGTGACGGACGGGACATTTTCTACTGCGCCCAGAAAATAGAGGCCCACCTGGACATGATGACGGACAAGCTTCGACAGGAGAGCTCCGAAGAGGCTCTCAAGGTCGCACTGGGCAAGGTCATGCTTTTACTGGAGGACATTAAGCATGGGTATCCAAGATTAATTATTCTGTGATTGTAGTTCCACTTGTGAAAACACCATCGTAGAAGAACGCAGATTGCCTACAGCTGTGTGCTCTGTAGGTATAGCAGCTTACATTCTGCTGAAGTGGACACTATTGAATGCTACCCAGCCCTGATCCTGGAGGAGATGCACTGCTACAGCTCCGCGCTCAGCATGTTCTTCAGCGTCGACGAGACCTTCCACATGGTACTGCCACCCTTCGCACTGCTCCTCCTCTGTGTAACACTTCAGATAAACTAATGCGAAGCCGAGGCAGTGAGTCACGCGTCATCGAAGCCGAGGCAGTGAGTCACGCGTCATCACAGCCGAGGCAGTGAGTCACGCCTCATCAAAGCCGAGGCAGTGAGTCACGCCTCATCAAAGCCGAGGCAGTGAGTCACGCGTCATCACAGCCGAGGCAGTGAGTCACGCGTCATCACAGCCGAGGCAGTGAGTCACGCGTCATCACAGCCGAGGCAGTGAGTCACGCGTCATCACAGCCGAGGCAGTGAGTCAC
>JAODLC010000054.1:6386938-6401183 GCA_026781145.1 Hippopotamyrus pictus | reverse complement strand
CCGAGGCAGTGAGTCACGCGTCATCGAAGCCGAGGCAGTGAGTCACGCGTCATCACAGCCGAGGCAGTGAGTCACGCGTCATCGAAGCCGAGGCAGTGAGTCACGCGTCATCAAAGCTGAGGCAGTGAATCACACCCCATCAGTGAATCTGTTGCTCTACAAACAGTCAGACTCTCTCCTTTAGGACTCTGAAGATCTGCGCCGTTGTTTTCCCTCAGCCAGACTTGGTGAGTGTGCATCTCTAAAGTGAGCTGGTGTCTTGCAGGTTTTTAGTCCTTCGCACATGCACGCATTTCCTACGCCACGCTGAACGTTTGCTGCATTTTTTGTAGATGCAGGCGGTCAGATAGGAAGCCGCAGACCTTTTGATCAGAGCAGGACTCCGGCTACTGAATACCCGCAGTCGCCTGCAGACATGCTCTTCATAGAGGTATGTGTATTAAGAACAATACGCGTGTTTACCACGAAGTATAAACTCTGTACATACATCCAAATCTTTCACTTTGATTTAGGATGCCACGGACTCCGAACAGAGCTCCAGCGCCTCTCTGACGCGGGTCTTCACAACTACCAGAGGCAACACGTATCATGCGAGTTCCAGGACGTTTCAGTGGGAGGAGTTGGGGCCGTCTCTGCCGGAGGTGGAGCTGCTGGTGTTTCCCAGCAGCTTCTGGGAGCAGCTACAAGATGAGTAAGTGGGCTGACAATGCTAATGTATGTATGAGCAATGACTGAAACGATAGCACAGGGGAAACACTCCACAGTCTGCCATAAACATCACAATGTTTTGTTTATGCATCGTTTGTGTGTGTGGGTCTGGCTAAGTGGGCGGATGGATGGATGGATGGATGGATGGTCTGCTCTGCTGAACCATATTGCACTCCCGTAGTAAACAGGACTGCTGAATATAGCTAATTGTTTGGAAAGCATTTAAAATGAATCGTTAATTTAGGGATCATCGATAGCATAATAAATTGATATCCGTGATGGGGTCCTGTCTTGAATTGTAAGTGCAAACGATGTGCTGTTCAGCTGCTTGCCTGTTTGATGTTCGCTATGTTTCCTTTGTCCTGTAGTGTGCGTGTGGCATTCTTTAACCACCTAGAAGAGTGGTGCCACACGGCCCTGAGAAACGCGATGGACTTCGTGGCGACAAAGAAGGAGGAGCTGCGGGCCGAGCTGGACCTTCGGCTGCGTCTCCACGGAACGCGGGCTCAGCGCGTGGAGAGGGACGTCCACGATGCCCGAGCCGGTCAGTCATCCCTCTCCAGCCCCAGTGCCCAGTGCTGCTGTCCGGTTAGTCACCGGCAGGCCAAGGTCATTAAGCTTCTCCTGCCATTTCCACCCAGAGGAGCTGGTGCTCCACCAAGAACGAGTGGACCGACACTGCAAAGCGGTCTTACTGTCCCTCAGCCAGTCCAGGACTGACCTACAGGACCTGCTAACTCGGCAACGGAAGCAGACTGAGGAATTCCTGACTCAGGTCTACAGCATGGAGGACAAATTCAGCTCGGCCACCAGCTCCAATATGTGAGGAGCGAAGCGGGTGGATGCTGGGACAGTGGTGGGTGGATGCTGGGTGAGGCGGGTGGATACTGGGACAGTGGCAGGTGGATGCTGGGACATTGGTGGGTGGATGCTGGGCAGAGTGGGTGGATGCTGGGCAAAGTGGGTGGATGCTGGGCGAGGCGGGTGGATGCTGGGACAGTGGAGGGTGGATGCTGGGTGAGGCGGGGGGATGATGGGACAGTGGCGGGGGGATGATGGGACAGTGGCGGGGGGATGCTGGGACAGTGGCGGGTGGATGCTGGGTGAGGCGGGGGGATGCTGGGACAGTGGCGGGGGGATGCTGGGACAGTGGCGGGCGGATGCTGGGACAGTGGCCACCTGCGTACGGCAGTCATTCAGCTTTCTGCCTTCGGTTCCCAGGCAGCCTCTGATTCGCTGTCTCCCGCCTTCGTTACTGTAGCCTGCTGAAGCTGCGTGACTCCCTGCAGTCTCAGCTGGAGAAGCACACGTCACGCATCCAGACGGAACACAGACACTTCAGGGAGGAAACGGAGCGTAAAACGGCGACACTGAGGCAAACCAGTGCCCAGTTCATGAGATCTTTCAGGTAGATATCTCATCCCTCCTGCTTGGCGAAGATCAGCTCTATTTCATAAATATTATTTTCAAATATTTCTGTTTTATTTATTCTTGTATATATGTGTAAAGTTTTAAAATAAATGCACCATCCATGGTTGACGCAATTGCAGTTTCACTGTGCATAATGACAGTTTCTTGAATCGTTTAAATTGTTTGACTCAATACCAGTTACAGTTCTAGCAATTTTTGTTTGTTTCTTCAGTAAGCAAAGTACATAGGACTGTCCGCAAGTTTAGTATACCTGCTTGAAACATTATTTCCACCTCATTCTGTACTGATTGGCTGTCCTTAGGGCACTTCCACCCCATAGTTCTGGTGTTAACTGCCTTCATTAGAACATCCTCAGTTTTGTCATTTATTATTAAAACTTAAGCGCTATATCATCTTTATTGGGATTTGTCAGTCTCTTCTGCTTCTAGCTTGTTTTCAGAAGGTGGGAACTTCAGCCCCAAAGAGATCGAGTTGTACCACAAGCAACTGGAGAAGCTGGCCAAGCGCATCGACTCTACCGACGAGGCCATCGCAGTCGACGCAGAAAAGAATGAGTTCAAGTGCACGCAGCAGGTAAAGCATTTCAGTTTGCAGGTCCTTCTTTGTCAAACTCTGGATCTTCATTAAATTTTTTTCTTTTTCCTGTAAAGGCCAAAGATTCGACGAACAAATTTCAGGACAGGTTCCAGTTTCTAGCTGCGGATTTGACGTTTTTGGAGAAGCTTTGCCGCGTGCTGACCTCCACACAGGTCCAGATTAAGAGTGAGGTACGCCTAGTCTCTGCGAGACTGTGCAGAAGTCAAAGAAAACGTTTTAAAGCCATTTATCTGGGTGTTGAGTGTATATTTGCTTAGAAAAACAAATTAAGAAATGTTAGCATTAGAATACATGCAAATTAACAGTAACACAATAAAAAGTAACAAGAATTTCTGGTTCTCCAAAAAAATACTATCTGGAGAGCTAAACACTTAGACATTATGTCAGCTATACACCAATATGATCATTTACACATTTTCCGACTAGCCAAGACTAATGCACAGTACTGTACAAAATGATACACAATGTGAACTGAACTGTTAATTTGCCCTATTTGTACTTAATTAGTGTTAACATCTCCCTGGCAGCCCCCAGTCTGTCTTGTCTGCCTCCCTCCTCCTCATCTCGTCTTCGCTCCTCATGCGCGTTGCACGTTTCCTCCCCTCATTATATCCACCATTAGTGTTCACGGTGCCAAACCGTCCAGTAAGGAATTGCTCTTCTTTGTGAAGCGCACGGCCAATGGAGCTAATTCTGATTGGTCCGTTCCACAGGTAGCACGGAGCGACGTGCGGAAAGGACGGCTCTGCAGCATGCTGGCAGAGCTGGAGAGGATGATAGACGCACACAGCAGACCTGGTGCAGCTGAAGCGGTAGTATTTCTGCTGTAGCCATCACCGTGTTATGCGAGTGTTGATGGATAAGTGGGTGTACATGCTGCATTCTGCCCCCTACAGGCCGTGACTGAACAGGACCTCATGTCTTACACATGGTCAGTCAACAAAGAGCTGAGTGAGAGATTCCAGTACCTGCACTGTTCTCCAGTGAGGCTCTTATTCTTTGGAATCTGTTCTATAATGTTTTCTTTTCTGGATGCTGCGTTTCGCCAGTCGCCGCGAGAGGACGACCCCAGTGTTAACGAGCTGACGGTTTATTGGTTACAGGAACACGTCATGACCGACACGGCACCACTTTCCCCACTCCAAAGGCCGTCCTCCACGAGCTTCAGCCCCTCTCCTGACGGCCTCATCCAGCCTAGCCGTGTGGGCGTGGCCTCAGGCAAGGATGCGGCAGTGGGCGTGGTCCAGGAACTCCTGCGGTAAGGGGGTGTGATATCCATCCGTCCATCCTTTCATCTGTCCATCCTTTCATACATCCATCCTCAAGGGGTATACCCTGAACAGGATGCTTGTCCATTTCCTATTATTTAGATTGGTGTTTCACAACCCGGTCCTCTGGGATCCCCAAACGCTCCTGGTATTTGCTCCCTCCCAGTTCCCTACCAGACATTCCACATTTTTGCTTCCTCCCAGCTCCTGGTAGGGAGCAAAAATGTGAACTGTCTGGGGGTCCCCGAGGACCGGGTTAAGAGACACGGACCTGAATAATACCAAGAATCACTTTTTGACCATCTCACAGGATGGCCAAGCTGAAAGACCGCCAAGTGTCCCAGGCCGGTACCCCCCAGAAAGGCTTCCACTCCCGCTCAGGTGGGGGACTCCCTCCATAGTACAGAATACCACCTTACAATGAATGTCTCAGATATATTCTAGCTGCATTACTACTGACTGTCTCCCCCTAGTGGCAGTCAGTCAGCTGCAGTGTGCCTGGGGCAGTCTGCCCCCACTTGACACCACATGGAGGAAATCCCCCTCTAGACAAAGGTCAGAAGTCAACTCCCTGCTGGGGTCAGAAATGAGAGCAAACTCTTTTGAGTCTTTGATTTCAGGCTTAGGCTCAAGTACTAAAGCTATCCGTTGACTTTCCCAATACCTTCATGAAATGGCCGTATGTGGAATGCCGGCTAGTGTCTAGAGAAAAATGGCTTCTTAATTACATTTCATGTTAATTTACTGATGTTATGGGGTGTGTAGAGTGAAGAGGTTCTCCAAACCCACACGCTTCGATAAGAGATTCCAGGTGTTTGGTTCCAAACCAGTGGAGCAGGGCGTGTAAGTTGAGTCACAAGTGACCGGCGTTATAGGTCACATGCTGTTTGGTTAAGACTAAACACAGCGTTGTTTCAGTGCTACTTTTAAAGGTCTGATCGTCAACATCCTGTGGAAGGCAAATGATCATCTGCTTCTGGTGGCAGAGGTAACACGTGGTTCTTCTCCCTCGCTGCTATAAATACATCATGCCGTAGGACGGGCGTCTGAGTGCACTGAGGTCACGTTGGCTTTTCCGTGTTCTCCGAGCAGGAGTTCTACAAGAAGGAGCATGGGTCTGTCTCGCGGCTGGAGAGGCTTCCGGAGACCTTTGAGCTGTGCGCCGAGCAGGTCAACCGCAAGCTGCTGCTCTACTACAGCCAGGCAGAGAAGAACCGCAGAAGCCATCTCCAAGGTCTGCCTGCTCTCGCCAAGCATCCAGCGAGAGACTCCATCACATTCATGACTGATTTTGGCCGTGTCTTCCACCTTAGGGTTCTATATACAGCTGAGGGACTTTGAGGGGCATTTGGCTCAGGTGCTGGAGGTGGTGATGTCCCACCTGGGAACATGGCACATAAAGGCACTGGACCAGGATACCACGCAGATCCGAGAGCACCTGAAGGCAGTCCTGCAAACCCACGAGGACCGGAAGGTACACAAGTCAGCTACCTCTACACCTTGCGTGATTTTTGGGTGTCCTGAGATGTTCCGTAAGGTCTACTGAGTTGTTAGTGCATCACCAGTCTTGGCCTGTCAGTGTTGATCTCTTCCTTGAGGCTGCGAACACAGCTGGGCTGACTGGCCCAAATTGTTCCAGCTTTGATATTTCTTTTGTACATTTTACTGATTTTAGTGGTTAAAGAACTTTGCAACTGACTAGATTCAAGGTCAAAAGTATGATTTGTATTTGTTTGAAAATGACGGGTTCAGGCACTAAGCCAACATTTATGCCGTCATCTTCCTTCAGACAGAGCACAACAGGCGCCTGTCCCCCCCCTTGAGTCACCCTGCCTTCCAGGAAGAGTTGGAGACCCTCGTACTGGCTGAGGAAGAACGCCAGAGGGAGGAGACCAGCGCCATCCAGAGCACGAAGCAAGAACTGCAGGTCAGGTTGACATCACTGTGCGACAGCAGAGCTGCTGCATTGACGTAGGAGTAGCCTTCGTTGGTCTGGACCAACAGTTCTGGACTGATGGGTGCCACCGGCTGCCCCATTCCCCTAGGCCTGTGTGACGAGACATGGGGATGAGTTTGTGGCAGCACTCGCCTCGCTGACAGAGAAACTGCTCCACCAGCTGGACAGCCTCCTGACCGTGGACGAGCATCAAGCTGAACGTATGTCACGTTATCCCTTTGGATTTTCATTGGTTAACTGAAACATGGGTCTTTCTCATTGGCAGCCTCCAAGGAGCACACCAAGTCGAGCATTTGGGGTGACGCGGTACAGAATTTACATTGCTATGCTTACCATAAGACAGTGTGCTGGATTTTTTTCTCTGTCAAAGCTAAGCTAAATCATTTTACAACAGACTTGAATATTTTTCCAGATACTCTGTCCCCACAAGAACTGTTCTCTCTCGTTCTCTCTCTCCCTCCCTCCCTAGTTCTCCAGCAGACCGCCACCGCAATACTCCTTGCAAAGGTTTCTGGGGATGAAAGTATTCAGATGCAAAAACCTTTCAGGTAAGTTGACGTGCCTTACAGAATTTTTTTTGAATATTGTAGAACTGCATTCATGTGCCACCAGAATACAGATGTAACATGAATTGAAGACATTAACTAAAAATATCAGTGTTCAGAGTAATACGGTGCACATTGTTGAATCAACCCAAGTTCCGAGTGTCCTCAGCTGGCGTTAGTTCTTTCCACTAAATTCTAGCCTGTAAGACTTCCTGCTGTCACTTGAGTGCTGAGTGACGTTTCTCTGTGACAGAACCTGGCCAGGGATTGGATATCTGCAGCCGGGTTCTGACATCCCTTTGGAACAAACGTGCAGAAGCAACGGCGCCAACACGACTGCCAAAGCAAGCCTGGCTCACCGAAAGACCGTGGAGGCCAGCGAGGCTGTCTACCAGGTATCGTCAAGCAAGCATCTGGAAGCCATTTCTACAGCCGTGCGTCCCGAGCCTTCCTGATGGGCCGCTTTGTCTGTGCTGTCACACAGCGTTTCGAGCAGCGATTCCAGGAGGAGCTGAGCCGGGCAAAGGAGGAGATGGAGGCACAGATGAGGCAGGCAGCATGCTGGCAGGAGCAATGGCGGGACTCCATCCGGGCCCTAAAGCACCTCCACCCCCAATAGCCAGACAGAGGCCGCCTGGTCATCTCTGTAATGGCGGGGGTGGGCATGTTCCTTTACAGGCAAGTTTTAAAAATCGATGATGGAGATTGGTAGAGAAGTCCTCTACCAATCTCCAAAAATGTTAAAAAAAACAAATGCAGTGTTGCTACTTCTGGTGTATTTTGGGGATAGAAATATTAAACATATTTTCAAAAAGATCCTCCAACAAGAGTAATATACTGTGTGAAATGTTCTTTGCTGCATATTTAATACTTCATGCCATTAAATAGCCTGAAAAGCTGGACCTTTACACACACACACACACACACACGCACCATCCAGTGCAAATCCATTTGTAATCAAGGTCGTATTTGTCCAACATCAGAGTGGCCTGTTGATCTCTCGAGGATCATCGAGATTTTTTTTACATCATAATTATCGGACTTCCATAAACCAGCTGAACATTTGCACAAAATGAAAGGGCAATTTCAAAACTCTGAAAATGTGTCTAGTACCAAGTAAAAGGCTGATTATTAAAAGGGCATCAGACACCCAAAGAACATGTAAAATATACATTTTAAAACGGGGGGAGGGAGCAGAAACGTGGACTGCCCAGCAGGAAGCAAAAACATGGGCCGTCTGTGGTTTCCGAGTACCAGTTTGAGAAACACTGCTCCTACAGACCCAGGACTGAAGAGGGTCGCTGCTTATGTGTGGAGGAAACGTGAGCTAAAAGGTGCGCTGAACTGCACACCAGCTGAAAAGGAATTAACTGCGTATTTCCTGCATACAAACATAACTTTGAGAAACTAACACGAGATAGCTAGTGGGAGTCACCGATACAGGGTCCAGATGGCAGAAAACTGTTCATCATCCCGTGTCTGATCATGGACAACCACCTAGTACAGAGATGCCCTGCAGCAGATGAGCAGGGCTTAGAAGGATAATGGCTTAGAGTTGCGCGTAGTCACGTGTACACAGACCCAGACACTGGCAGAACACCAGCCAGTGGCCCAGAGCAGCATCTTTTCAGGGAGGGGGCATCAAGGCTATATACACACACACACACACACACACACACACACACACACACAATCTAATTATAGTACCTCTCTACTGGATGAAAGTCATCACACATCACAAGTCATGTAAACATCAAAATGGTTTCCAGGTCAGAGGTACCACCACCCTGTCCACCGGGGGGGGGGGGGGGAACGCAGAATTTCGTAGACTTTCATAGACAAAACGCAAAGTGACGTTTCATACGGCCATCAATCTACTTTAATTTTGTATCTGTGCATAAAAAAATACAGCAGAGCCCAGTCTTACAAAATAGTATCTCAGGTATAAATCATTTCCCCAGAACATATCTGCTATGTTTCTGTGCATTGGTTAGGTAACACACCTGGACAGGCACGTGACTTTAAGACGTTTTACTGTGGTTCCAGTGAGCTCACAATGACAATGCTGGAGATTAACAGATGGAGAGAGACTCATTCGGTTTTATGCTGGTTTGGCCACACAGCAAAGACATTACCCTGCATCTTGGCAGCGATGACAGATATGCGAGTCACACCCGTGGTCATTCCACAGTGACGGCGTGACTGAATTGAAAAAGCATGCCTGACACGAGGGGGGAAAAATATACTAACACTCCATCAGATCTGTCGTTTCTCATAAAAAGGTTCCAGTTTTACAATGGGCTGCAAATGGTTTCAATATGGTCTGATGAAAAATCTAACAAGGAAAACAACACTACAAAATCTGCAAGGAAAATAGATATATAAAGACCAAATAGAGACATTGTTCCAAATGACTACCGTTTTCTTCTGGGTATTCAAAACCTGAATACTTTTGGTTTCCTGTTTGGTGGGGTTCCCCGGTCTCGCTCGGGGAAATCTGTGACTGTGGAAGCCTTAGACCTCACAGCAGCGAGCCTGGAGCCATCGCCTGAACGGCCACATCTTTACGTGTCTGTCACCTGGCATTTGCTTACATCTGGAGGATGTACAGAATGTCACCAAGCTGTCGCTCGTTACTTATTGCCTAAAATCCATGAGCTTTTTTTTTTTTTTTTTTTTTTTGAGCCATCACGTCAGAATCATTTGGATTAACCAAGCCAGTCTAGTGAGAATAGAATGTTCTATGTCAGGGCATAAGGAGTCAGAACCAACTAAATCAACTAAGTTAAGGCGAAGCGAAACCTCCCTCTTAGGTTGGAGGGGGAGATCAACCAGTTTGTCACAGGAAATCACTGGTTCATCTAACAATGACTACAACCATCCCCCGTTTTTATCCACTACAGAAGGTGACAATTTCATTTTTTTTCCAGAAATCATTAAAGTTTGTCTGAGAAGGTAGGGGCACTTGTGCGAGGGCATGGTGCACGGATCACAGCCTGGGTCACTAAGCCGCACGCCACAGACGTGCATGCCGGGCACTGCTGCAGACGAGCCACCACACGAGGGTGGGCGAACAGACACGATCTTCACTTGTCACTGCCAAGCTGGTCCAGGGCCGCACGCCGCAGACGGACTGCAAGTATCTTGGAATACTGATTACCTGGGTTAATTGCTCACGATTAGAGACCCAGACACATGTCTGCAAGTGACAGCATGCCAAGATGCATAGCCAATGGTTCTCATTAGTGCATCACTGTCATTTGGAGAAGAAAAAAAAGAAAAACCCTGAAGGCATGCTGGTGCCATTTAGCGAACGAATCCACTAAGGGCTCCATAAAGTGTCCAGTTCTTTTCAATTTAAAGTAGAAAATCCTGTCAATTTGTAAGGACATTCACTTAAATAAAGCTTATTAAATTACTGTGATTCTTTAAATTTTTTTTTTTTTTTGGAAATTTACAGTGTCACAGGTCCTTACAGGAACCAATAAGTTATTGGCTACGTCAGACTCTGCACTGAGCTCGCACACTAACACGTTAGCGCGCCTCGCTCCACTGCTCTCAGTCAGCCCGATAACGGGCCCTCAGTAGTGCCACCCCGAGGCGCCCACTAGCTGTCCCACACGGAGACCGTCAGCCACGGACCGAGACCGTCAGCCACGGACCGAGACCGTCAGCCACGGACAGAGACCAGCTGCTCGCTTCAGGAGGCCGCCTCTACAGACGTCTCGGGTGCAGAATGTGATCGTAGGTCGGGGACACGTTTCTAGGCACTGGGGAAACGAGCAGGACTCGAAGCTGCACACGGAAGAAAGACAATGTAAAAATACATAAAATAAAAAATAAATACCAGCTCTTTGATGGAATCTGTGATCAAAGTTTCTCTTTTTTGGGGGGGCCCAAAAGGGCAAGGGTCAGAGGTCAGGGCTGGCATTCACGAGGCCAGGATGCCGCGGGGCATGATGTCCGAGCCGTAGCGGCGTGTGATGGGCACGTGGCACTTCCCCTTTGTCCCCACGTTGGAGTTTGCCAGCTGTGCCCTGGCACAGGGGCGACTACGGGTCCTGCCGGGGGTGTTTCTCTCCGCCAGCCCGCGGGGGGGCACGTCCCGGTCCACCTGGACCTGCCTCCCACTCTTCTTCGGGATCTTGAAGGTGCCCCAGTTTTTCAGGACGGCGGTGGCCGGCCGCTGCGAAGCAGGACAAGGATTGGCCCGCAGAAGGCCATTGTATTTAGAGCTTGTGTTTCCGGGCCGGGGGGGGGCGGCCTTGGGGGGGGCCCGCTCCCGAAGGCCGCTGCGTCTGTCTGATGCCTGCTGGGCCTCGGGCCCCCTGGTGACTCGCCTATGGCTCCTCGTGCCGCTGAGCTCGCGCTCGTGGACAGGGGGCCTCCTCGCCGAGCCTCGGAGCCCGCCTCCCCCTCGGTCCTGACTCTGCGGGGCCGGTTCGGCGCGTCTCCCGGGCCGCAGTTTCACGGGGTGCGAGGAGACCCAGCTGAGGAATGTGGCATCCTCTGAACTCCGGGAAGACCCTCTGGGGGCTGACAACCGAAGCAGCGACAGCGGTTACTCTCGAGCAACAAGCAAACCCAACACGCAGCCATTCAGTAAGATTCCCAAGAAGCAAGAAGCTCGCGCCTCTCCGGTAGAGTCAGTCTCCTCACCTGCCCTCCGTGGCTCCTCCAGGAGCCTGATGCGGTGCTGGAAGATCTGCTCCTGCACCCGGCACAAGGAGCGCTTGATCTTCTCCCGGCGCGTCACCATGTAGGTCAGGTTACGTACCTGCGGCACAAGTCGCACCATGGAAACATGACAGAGAAGAGAGACCCACGCAGGGCAGGGGGCGGGAAGAGCCACCATCCAAGTACTATTGGTGCGTTCCATTTGCCCTAGGAACTCTGATTCCGAGTTGGATTCCGATTATCGAAGCCGGAAGTGATGACATGCGCGCTCCTGTTTCTCGGAGATCCGAGAAATATCTCGGATAACGCAGAGGATCCGATTTCAGAATCCAAGATGGCTGCGCTCTTTATCAACAGAAGGGAAAGTTGTAGCTTTATCCTGTTTAAGCACTACTTCTCATTTGTGGCTCATTAAATCGGTCGCACACACTATACCGCCCAACTTATCTGTGGACGTTTTGCTACGGAGTTTTATACGTGAAGCACCGCGCGCAATGTCTTATCAAGTGATATTGCTAATAATGGCTACCAATTAACCGGTCTAGAAATGGATTTCATGATTAGTCGGATTATTTGTTGGATTTAAGGTAGTTCGGGTTAACTGTAAGTGAACGAAGATAAAGGCCATTTAAACTGAGGTACCTTAAATCCGATAAGTTGTCCGGCTAAGCAAAAAATCTTGCTTTTTCCATATGAGTCCATGGTATTGCTACTTCTGTGGCAAATGGAACATATCCGACTCGGTTTTCCCGAGTTTTTAGCGGATGTGACGCAATATCGGAATCCGAAAATCGGATCCTGAGGCAAATGGAATGCACGATATGGTAGGCTGGATGAAGCTCCGTCATGACTAGCCCATAAGTGGGCCACACCACAGCTGCTCATAAGGAAGAGGGGCTACCAGGTCCCACTGGCTGAAAGGAGGCTTGGTAAAGTAAGCGGGAGTCCGGTACAAGTGAGCGTGGTACGGGAGTCCGGTACAAGTGAGCGTGGTACGGGAGTCCGGTACAAGTGAGCGTGGTACGGGAGTCCGGTACAAGTGAGCGTGGTACGGGAGTCTGCTTATGCCTGCCCGCGCCGCTGGGATTTCCAGTTGTTACATCGTCGTAAACCTGCAACCTCATGTTTTTTCCCCCCATATTATATTCAGAAAATTCCACATAAATGAATATGACAATGCCAAACCAACACTGCACAATGGGAGCGTTTTTACACATTCCAATTTGTCATGGCAAACTGAAGGCAGATTCGAAAAACAAGCTAAAATAAACTCCACACGCCTGGCAAATTCAATTACTCCAGTGGGTGTGATGAGCTGTTAAGTGGCTTTCCCCCGGTCTGCGAGTGCTGCAGACTTCTCTGGGGCCTTCCCCAGCGCAGCTACCTGCGCACACGCTGGGCCTCCGGTCTGCGAGTGCTGCAGACTCCTCTGGGGCCTTCCCCAGCGCAGCTGCCTGCGCACACGCTGGGCCTCCGGTCTGCGAGTGCTGCAGACTCCTCTGGGGCCTTCCCCATATCATTAATATTTTACTATTTCACACTCACTACAGTGTGCTGTGAGCTTCCACCAACCACTCACTTCCAAGCCAGAGTATAATTTTTTTCATTGCATGTCCAAAAAAAACAAAACAGCTATATTAACAGAGCAAACGGATCAGCACCAAGGTGCTGAAGACGGCTGATGAAGGGGCAGGAGAAACTAGAAACTAATTTACAAGGAAGGACTGAGTACTGAATATCTAACGTGGAACAGAAGTCCAGACAGAGCTGAGACGAACTCTCTAACCATTAATTATCTAAAATGTGAGCCAGTAAAGGTTACCCTTAATTACAATGCCGAAAGCTTGCAGCGAAAATACTACGAGTCACTCACTGCAAGCCCTCATGAAGGGTTGACCTTTACTAGTCAGACAGACAATATCACTGTAATAACCACTCAATCAAAATAACATTTCTCTAGCAGAATATGCCTTTAAATCATTTTCTTTTGTACTTTTGGGATAACAGCATGAAGGATGAAGAAACAGAAGGGAATGAAGAGATTTGCCAGACAGCTGTGTCTGTATTTGCACTACAGGTCTGCAGAGATGTCGCTTGATTTTTCGCGAACATGAGCAATTTTAATTCTCTAATGACAGGTGAGGAAACGAAGCAAACAATGACCCAAGTGGAAGAATGATAATTACACACTTTAAAGGTTGGGAAGCATGCGAGTTGCTATTCGTGTAAACCCTGCGGGCAGCAAGTCATCAATTACAGCAGGAGTAATGCTCCATCCCCTGACTGGTTATCTGGGTGAAGGATCCAGAGACCAGGAGCAGATCCCAGCGTAGGGCACAAAGCTGGGGCTCACCTTGGACAGGACGCCAGTCATAACAGAAATGCACAAAACTAACCAACCAGCAGTGTTTACAGCTGCTCTCACAGCCTGAAAAATGCGGAGGAGAGAGCACAGGGCGGGCACAGATAGGGCGGACGGGCACAGGGAGGGCAGACGGGCACACCTTTACTCCCGTTGCTAAAAGCTCTGTTTTGATGTTCCTATCTCCGTTTTCCGCACGCTTCAGACCTCTCTCCATTAATTGCACACAGAGTCATCCCGCTGATTTGGCCTTGTCTGCCTTCCTGATCCACAACCTTGTCTGGACCTTCCCTGACTCCCTAGTAAGCATCATCAGGGTTCGAAATAGCCGGTATCGCATCGCAGTTTTCGATGTAAAAACACCCACCTGTGAAACAATTGCCTAATTCCCGTTAAAATGATTCGCAGCCATCGCTAATCAATATCCAGTTTTAAAATTTATTAGAATTTTAATCATAAAAGTAAAAAAATCCAGCCCGATCCCCCGATACTCGCTGGCAGAGCTATTGACGATCTTATCCAAATAACCGCGCTGCGGTTATTAAAAGTTTTTATTCTTTATTCATAAAAGTGACTATCCAGAGCATTACATTTTAAAAATTCTTTTCTAAGTTCTGAAACTAAACAACAAAGTGTTATCATTAATTCATTTTAATACAAAAAAAATTAAACGTGTGTGAGTACTTTACGACGCTCATGT
>JAODLC010000054.1:6341262-6376638 GCA_026781145.1 Hippopotamyrus pictus | reverse complement strand
GCTGCGAAGCCTTCCGGGGAGGGGGGGGGTGGCGGTATGATGGGGAAACGGCAGAGAAAGCGAGCTGACAAGGTGTCACGGGGGGGCATTTTCCCAAAGCATGCACTTGCTGTTTGTTTGCCTGGCGGGAAACACGGCCCTTCACATCCCACCTACATAAAACACCATACAGATAAATCGCAGTATATATAAGCTTACATAAAGAAGTTACATGTGACGGTGCTGACACTTACCCAAAATATAAAGTTGAATAAAAAGAGGAGATATTTAACGCATTTCATTCCTCCTCGAACTTTTCCCATCTTACTCGATTTCCCACTTGGTTCTTTTTAAATGAAAGATGAATAAGTTCAGTATATGATAGTTTCCAGTTTCCACTGATCTCTAACAGAGAAAACACGACTCGTAGGCAGGCTGAGCAGAGGAGAGCGACGGGCGTTTTTTTAACAAAATCTTTCCAGACCGCCCCTTTAAATGGGGGCCAGCCTAGGGGGTTCCTCACACCCGCTAAAATCCCCCTGAAATACCTACATTTGAATTTTTAAAATTTTATCCATTTCCTGAACCCGCTTGTTTAATAAAGCAGCAGTGGTATTTCCCTGAGAGTTTTTCCCTTTTTCTTTTAATATTTTCTTATATTTTGCACAGGCGCTATATGAAGCTCATCGGCAGGGTAAATACACAACCAGTGCAGCAGTAAGTGAAACAGAAAGCAGCTGTTAGTCGAGATAAACCGCATGTAACATAACATGTAAGGTGACTAAATGAATCGTGAATGGATAGAATTAGCAGGTCGTCGTTGCAGACGAAGGCACAAGATTTATTAGTCAGATTTGACAGCTGTAAGTCACGCTCGTTTCTCTTACAGTAAGAGTGATTCCCATAAACCGTGTAACAACATATAACGTTATAGCGGTAATATCTCATATAATAAAATACATGTAATTTAATTATGAGGAGTCAAAAATCTGAGGTATTATTAGCATTATTATCCTTTGCCTTATACAACAATTCAAGACTATTAAAAGACTGTTTTCAAGTATTTTAAGAATATTTCAGAAAAGTGATTTAAACCACTTTTCGTGTAATAAGCACAGAGTACGTTATTTTTTATAGCACTACATGTAGGCTAATTAACATGTAAAATTAAGACGATCATACCAATAACTAGGTAACGCAAAAATAAAAGCAATACCGTCCAAATACAGGTTAAAGTCGAACGCTGTTAATTTATTGAAACACTGCGAACAGCATTTAGCTGTGGATATTCGCAATGAATTAGAAACGCACTGCAGCACGTAATTAGAAAGACTTAATTCCTAATTTTGTACCAAATCAACATTATGATTTTGATTAGTTTTGCTGTATTTTTCTAAGTGCATATCGAATAGCTGCACGCATCGCTTATTCGTGTGTGCTCGGAAACCCCTTTGTCCCCCCCACCTATTATGATCAACAATTTCATCAGAAGTAAGTTTTCAATAACGTAACAGTTGTAATCATGCTAGAAAAAAAAAATCACGGTACATATTATTTTACCTGGTCTTGGCAGAAATTTTAACTTTATGAATGCATTTTATAGCTAATGAGATCCAAATGTTGCTTTGAAAATGTGCATCTAGTTTCAAGCTTGTGAGAGTTTTGCTGATGGAAAATTCTTATCAGAGATTGGCTAGATTGCACATTACGTTATTTTCGTGAATTGGCAAAAAAATGTGTTTTCTTTTAATTTCAGTTGTCCCAAGAAAAGTTATTCAGGGCAACTGGACTTTTTAGTTCTTCGAAAAACGTTTCACCCTTCAACCCAGAGGGCTTTCTCAATTCTGACTGACTGGTTAGAGTAGCAGGGTATAAATCCTGCAGAGCCCTCAAGTCGTTAATACGTACTCAGTGGTCACTTGACGGTTGTTGTTTCCCCTGGCTTTCATGTATGTCACTGTGACCACCTGGGCCAGGGTGTGAACGACTGTGAAACCATCTGGGTAGAGTTGAAAGAACAGCATTGTAAGAGCCCTGAGCTCGTTCCCAGGGATCACACCCAGCCACTGGTTCAGGTATGTGGATGATACCTGGGTCAAAGTAAAAACACATGAGGTGGAGAATTTCACCATACACATCAACGCTGTGGACATTAACGTCAAATTCACTCAAGAAGATGTCACAGGCAACAGCTTGGCCTTCTTGGACTGTGTGGTACACATTGAGGAGGACAGGAGCCTCAACGTTGAAGTGTACAGGAAACCCACACATATTGAGCAGTATTTACTCTTTGACTTTCACCACCCGCTGGAACACAAACTGGGAGTAATCAGAACCCTACACCGTCGGGCAAAAAATATTCCCACTAGAACAGAGGAAAGGAGAAGGAACAAAAACATATCAAGGAGTCCCTCAAAACATGTGGATATCCTAACTGGGCTTTCTCGAAATCTATGAGAAGAGTGAATAAGAGCACGGCTACAACTGACAGGGAAGGGAACAAATGTAAGAGCGTTAACATCCCTTATGTTACAGGGGTGGCTGAAAAGCGCAGGAGGATTTTCAACAAACATGGCATCCCTGTGCATTTCAAACCAGGCAACACTCTGAAACAGAAACTGGTCCACCCTAGACCAAGAACTCCCAGACACAAACAGAGCAACGTAATATATGCAGTTGAGCGCAGTGAGGAACGTACAGATCTGTACATAGGAGAAACCAAACAGCAGCTCCATAAACAAATGGCAGAACATGGAAGGGCCAGATCATCAGGACAAGACTCAGCAGGTCACCTACATCTGAAAGACAAGGGCCTCTCCTTTGAAGACCAGGACGTTAAGATTCTCGACCGGGAGGCTGACTGGTTCAAACGAGGTGTGAGAGAAGCAGTGTACTGCAAGATTGAACGACCCTCGTGGAACAGAGGAGGTGCAACTAAATAAGTCCAGTTGCACCGAATAACCTTTCTTGGGATAACCATAACCTGGATAACTGAGAATCTTCAATTTCAATTTCAATTTCAGTTGTCATAACTCAAACACAGTTCACCAAAGTATGCACCCTGAAAAAGATAGAAAAAGATAGATAAAAGATAGAACTTGGCAAAACAGAGATAATACCCAAAATATTCTATAGAATGTTCCAAACATTTGATTCATGGGGAAATCATGTACTGAACGGCTATGTGAAACTTAATTTCCAATATTTAATACCCTGAAGACTCATAAATATAATCGCTCTTATTGTTGGAATTAGGCTTCCAAGCAGTGTGGCTGTTGTATTCCCTGGGATTCCCTACGTTACCGCTCACGCGGATGATCTGTGATGCCTGGCATCCTGCCCAGGGAGTCCCCTGCTTCCCTAGGCACCGAGCTGGCAGCAACCCAGAGCGGGATAAAGAATTAAGTCAAATGCGTGGATATGAGAGAAGATGAAGTACAGGCCAGGGCTATGACATAATAAACGGCGCCATCTGCTGTTCGATACACGATCACACTCTTGCAATCTTGCTACATTTGAAATTAAATTTTATTAATTTGCACAAGTACGAGTATATAAGTACATTGGGATGCTTCATTTTCGCTTATTCCATCTGCTCGCTTTCAGACACACACATTCATATACAGTAATGTGCAAAAGTCTTAGAAAGTAAAAAGAGTAAAAGTCTCTTCTGTTCTCCAAAAAGACACTGATATCGAGTTGGATGGCTAGATGAACACCGCTTCAGTTCCCAAACCTCTCCTCAGGGGCACTCAGCCATTTCCATGTAATTATTAAATTTCACCACCCGTTCACTTAATTAATTGATGTCATTAGTTAAATAATGCAATGAGATATTGATTAGTCATACAAGGTGTACTAGTGGTTGAATCAAAAAGTACACCTTGTCTTGTTTGACTCTTCTGCCGGCCCCTGGAGGATGAGCTCCCCCTTTGGGTCTGGTTCCTCCCAAGGTTTCTTCCTCCTAGGGAGTTTTTCCTTGCCACCGTTGCCTTTGGCTTACTCACTGGGGGGTCTTTACGTGGCAGAAATGTAAAGCGCATTGAGACAATGTAATGTGATAATGCGCTATATAAATAAAATTGCATTGCATTGTTGGATGGGGGCTAAGGAATAGTGTTTATTTTAGGTGAAAAAGTGCCTGATAAATGATACCCCGACGGCAAGGAGCTATTTTTATGCACCTTAATACTAGGGCTATACATATATCTTTATTTCCCGTGTATGCAACGGTAGTTACAGCAGTTTATGTACAAGGCGCAGCGCTGGAAAGGAGAATTGCGCCCCCTGCATTTGGAATAGAGCATCTGCGCTATCATTTCATTTGCGGGGGCATACCGGGAGTTTAAACGCTGTTGTCGGAAAACAAACACCGTTGCACCGGATCACTGACTTGCTCGCCCGTCGGTTAGATATTTCTACCGACACTGGAAGATGCATAACCGTGGGGGGTTTAACTCTCTGCCTCATCTTACTACATCGTCGAATTTACTTCACGAACACAGTTATATGCGAAGTTGTATTTAGTGAGAGTAGAGTGACTTTTTTGACATATAATGTTTGTTTCTCGTATTCTCATTCTGGGTCATTATACTCTTCGCGAATTTTGGTTTCTTTTCGCCTTGTTATACCAATCTGGTGTATTATAACGAGACGTGGCTGTGCCCGGAGGAAATGTGGACATGCAGATCCAGTTTGTAGCTCTGTGGTTTTTATGAGATGACAGCTCTAACCTGTCTTGATACAATTTCCTGATTCCAACAGATAAACTGAACTGTGTAGTAGTAAACTTGCCGGGGCAAGTGACAAGTGTTTTGTTCGGCCTACCCTTTTTTGCGATATCTATAGGATGAGATAAAAATAATTTTAAATATGGACACCGTTCTGTTGTGAAGGAGTGTGCCCACTGTTGTGAGGACAGAAGGTGCGTCATTTCTGTGATGTTAAAATGAAGAGAGAGTTTCTTGTGCAAGTTTTTGGGAGAAGGTATCCCAGCAGGTGCTGGGGGTGAAAGTTTAAATACGGGGAGATTTTTTTTAACCCCCCAAATCCCAGGTCTTTTAAGGCAATCCTGCAAACCTGTTTAAGTTTTCTTCATCTGGTAACATTTTAATTTAAAAAAATGCATAGCTGATCACCCCCCATTGCCTATGTGTGGTGTGGGTGGATGCGGGCTGGGGGGGGGGGGCGTGGGGTGATAGGTGATAGCGCCGCAGGTACCAGGCAAGGCACGCCCGGACGCGCGGCGCCAACACCCAGGGGGACATGTAGATGTGATTTATGGTAATGACCATTGAATGCAGCTCTTTATGATGTTCTGTTCGTAATTCAGCCTCGGTCATGATGAATCAGGTGGAGGAGCTCGCTGCCAGATACCCCAACACTACCGTCGTGATGCTGGATGTCACGAGCCAGCAGAACCTCCTTGAGTCTCTGGTCAAGGACCATGATGTTGTTATCAGGTACTGGAGGAACCTCGACACTGAATGCATAGGCTTGTGGAGTTGGGTTTATGAACATGCTGGAGATGATGGGTCTCCTGCAGTCTGTTTCCTTACCAGCATCACACCATGATTGCTGAACATTGCATCAGGAAGAAGGTGAATTTGGTGACTGCCAGCTATGTTTGTCCTGCCTTGAGAGAGCTTCAGAGTCGGTGGGATGACTGAAATTTCCATAAAGTTAAAAATGCATAAATGTTGTTTTGTGTGAGGAGTGTAATTGGCTTAAAAATCTACATTTGGGTGGTTATCACCACGTGACCGTGCTGTAGTACACACGTCGTTCCACCTGTCTTTTTGCAGTGCGGAAGAGGCCGGCATCACCATGGTGTGTGAGATGGGGTTGGACCTGGGCATTGACTACATGCTGGCCATGGAGTGCATAGACCAGGCCAAGGAGGAAGGGTGCACTGTGCATGATGTCCCCGTCCTAAGCTGTATGCTGTTGCCTCTGGCTTTGGGATCAGGTGGAATCCTACATCTCGTACTGTGGGGGCCTCCCCGCCCCAGAGAATGCAGGAAACCCCCTGCGCTACAAGTTCAGCTGGAGTCCTCGTGGGGTTCTGCTCAACACCCTTAATTAACCCGGCCTCCTTCGTAAAGGACATTAAGGTACGGTGACCTCTAGTGGCCATAAAGGTTACTGCCTAGCGGGTACTGCCCTTTTTCATGTGAGTTTCTGTGTTGTGGGCAGGTTATGAGCTTCCTGCCAGTAGGTGCTCTGCTCGAAGCCGCTGCTCCTATGGACTTCATGCCAGGTTTCGACCTGGAGGGCCTCCCCAACCGCGATAGCACCACGTACGCCCGGCTGTACGGCATCGAGTCGGCCCACACGGTCATCCGGGGCTCGTTTCGCTACCGGGTACGCGTGCTGCTCGCGCTCACATCTTCTGCTTGGAGCTCCGAGGTCTCGCTCTCGTTTCATGACCAACTCGACACACTCCTGAATTCCCCGGTGGCTTTGTCTGACGGCCCGGATCTTGTGGGGAGGGGAAAGCCCCTGACGCCGGCCTACCTTCACTCATGTCAGTGCTCAGTATCATCAGTGATGCTGTCCTTCCTTGTAGAGGAACTGTAGACATGTCATTAAAAGAAAAGAAAAAAAATTCCTAAACACTGCAGGTGATTTCCCAATGGTCACTGTTAATGAGAACTTGATAAATGGGTGTTATGAGTATTTGCTTATTATACACACGCTGGTTCATTGCAGGGCTTCTCCGGTCCTATTAGCAGGTTTGTGAAGATGGGCCTGATCACCACCAACCCTTTTCCAGCAGGGGACTCCTCTAACAGGCCTGCCTCCTGGGTACCAGCTTGCTTATGCCATTTGAGCTGTTGCTCTGCGCATCTTATCCTTGCATAGCTGCAGCCCTTCAGGTGATACTGAAGAAGCCTCATGTTCACCGGCCCCTAAGTATCTGCTCCTAAACAAATGGAAAACAAGCTTACAGTAACGCATGAGTTCAGGTCATGTGGAGTCCTGGCAATCTTTGAAAAAAGAGGGAATTCTGCCCCCTCCCACAGAAGGATCTCATCTCCCACCTCATTGGGGTTCCAGCTTCAGCCAGCACTGGAGCTTTCCATGATGCTGTATGTGACAAGTTGGGAAGGGACCAGGACAAGATGGAGGTGCTCAAGTGGTAAGACCTTGATAGAACCTGTGGTGTGAAGATGGTACGTCATTATTGAGACAATCCTCCCCCCTTTAACCGGCCAGGTTTGGCATGCTCGGAGACTACCCCCTCCCACATTGAAGCCAAGCTCCAATTTGGTAAGGGTGGGAAGGGGGTTGTCGCTCATCGTTCCGCATGCTACTTTGTGTGCTAGTGCTTTAAGAGTTGGATTTAAGGAGTGTCCGTGTTGCACACCCAGGATGGGAGCAAGGCGCCGGAGGCCTGATATATGGAGACGTGTCATTAATTTGTGTGTGTGATGCCTCACAAACAATGACCCTCAGAGATCACTGACCGCACTGACACTGTGCAATATGTAAAACGTATTAGAATCTGTAATGCCTGGTCATCAGAGGAGGTATTTCTGTTAAGTCTCAGATTAATTTCAAAATGTTAATAAATGGAATGTGTACATCTTTGTGTACATCTACTGTGTTTTTAATCTATTTTGTTAACTTGTTATAAAGATATCAGCCTTTAGTATGCTTTTTTGCCTTTGGCTTACTCACTGGGGGGTCTTTACGTGGCAGAAATGTAAAGCGCATTGAGACAATATAATGTGATGATGCGCTATATAAATAAAATTGCATTGCATTGCATAGTACAACAGATGAATTTATGTGCTGTTAGTCAGACTGTTGTGTAAATATTATTTTATAGTGTAGAATAGCCTTTGATTTTTGCTGGATGTGAATATGAGTATGCAACTAATGAATAATATGGGTATACCTTTGTTAACAGTTTCCAGAGTACAGCTGTTCTGTAGGTGTTTCATGCATATCAGTTATTTTCATTGAGCATTAATTTTGCTCTAAGGATAATATTTCTTTTGCAACTCTTGTTTTTAACGTCTCAAAGCAGAAAATGTCAAGGCATTTATTTTCCTTTCTCGCTTCTGTCCTTGCCTGACTTGCTAACGCAGAGCCAGGTGAGTGGGACATGGTCATTCTGAGGAACGAGGTGGGAGTCCGTGGCCACGGCGGGGAGCTGGAGACCCGCCGTGCGGAGCTGCTTCTCTTCGGAGAGCCCGGCCAGGACCGTGGGCTTCCCCGCCGCCATTGTCGCTCGCGTGCTGATGGACGGTAAGGGTCCGAGCCCGGTGGCCGGCGCATCAGAGGCGGCGATCTGAGATTTTTACTTTGTTCCCTGGGTGCCATTTACATGCGTATCTGAAAGCTGAATCACTTCTTGGCTTTTTTGCTTATTAGTGAAATGTTGAGAAGGGCCTGGTGCTGCCTCTCAGCATGAGCATCTATGACCCTTTGCTGCAGCAACTGTCTGCCAGAGGACTGTGCTGCAGCAGGACCTGCCCTGTCACAGGCGAGCGCCTGTGGACCAAATCTCAGACGCGCCAGCTGCTTATCTGTGTGTGACCTGCTTCCTGGCCCCACCTTACCTTAACACCAAGGGCCATACAGATAGTAGGGTGTATTTTACTGTTTTGTCAGCTGTCGTTGATTTGTGGATAGGAAATCTTTCTTGATTTGGGGGACAGTGTGTGGCTCAGCGGGTTAAGCTGCTATGTCTGTGATCAGAAGGTTGTAGGTTCAAATCCCAGAGTTGGCAGAGTAATTTCACAGGTGGGTCCTTGAGTAAGGATCTCCACCACCCCACCCAGGGTAATTCCTAACTCTGTTCTTTGATCAAAAATAAGTATGCCTTTTATTTGTCATTTGCACAAATACATCAGAATGCTTCTCTTTGCTGAGGCTTGAACCACTGACCTCCTGATCACAGGGATGGGGACTTAGTATGTTGCACCACCATCCAGACTCTGGCCACCTACCCTTAAGGGGTCAAGATAATGATCTGCCGGATAATGTAGTATAATAGAGGACGTTACTCTTTGATGAGGCTTGAACTACTAACCACCTGATCACAGGGACGGGGACTTAGTATGTTGCGCCACCATCCAGCCTCTGACCACCTATACTTAAGGGGTCAAGATAAGATTATTTGTCATTTGCACAAATACAATAGAATGCTTCTCAGAATCAGAATCAGAATTGGGTTTATTGCCAAGTATGTTTACACATACAAGGGATTTGCTTTGGTGGTTGGTGCCAGAGATGAGGAGGTTAATATATAAGTATATAAATATATAAATATATATGTACATGGGGTATGTTCAGGTACTAATATAAATATAAATAGTGTGTGTGGAATATGATATAGCAGTGGAATATATACATATGTAAGACAGTACATGCTTGTGCTAGGATGGAGAAATGGGATTTGAGTGTTCCTGGCCTTATTGATGAGGCGGGCCGCGGTGGGGAAGAAACTGTTCCTATGCCGGGATGTTTTGGTCCCGATGGACCGCAACCTTCTGCCAGAGGGGAGAGTCCGAAGGAGTTTGTGACCAGGGTGAGAGGAGTCGGCCATAATCCTTCCTGCTCTTTTCAGAGCCCTGGACTCGTACAGGTCCTGTAGAGGTGGAAGGTTGCAGCCGATTGTCTTCTCAGCAGAGTGGATGACGCGCTGTAGTCTGCTCTTGTCCTTAGCAGTGGCAGCAGGGTACCAGACAGTGATGGAGGTGGTGAGAATGGACTCAATGATGGCAGTGTAGAAGTGCACCATCATAGTCTTAGGCAGACTGAACTTCTTCAGCTGCCTCAGGAAGAACATTCTCTGTTGGGCTTTTTTAGTGAGAGAACAGGTGTTCATCTCCCACTTAAGGTCCTTGCTGATCGTGGTGCCCAGAAAGCGGAAGCACTCCACAGCGGTGACTGGTGAACCGAGCAGGGAGCGTTGTGGTAATTTAACAGGTGTCCAATTACGAAAATTCTATTTTATTGCCTGTCAAAAACGAAATAAGCAAATATACTGCTTCTGTGCTGCCGGAGCCCTGTTTTTTTAGGGGGGGTGTAGAGGGCACCCCGGGTGGGGTGGCTCCGTCACGCGGGCTCCCTGCAGCTCCGCGCTATCTCCGTGCCCATGCTATGCGATACCCTTTTCAGGACTTCTGTGGTTCGGATCTGTCGACCTATTTTAAATTATTAGCCAGAGAATTATATAAAAGTGTTTTTAATGTGGTTCTTGTTCTTATCGCAAAACTGATGCCCTTTCTGGGCTTGGGGCTAGTGGTTAAAAATAGTCCCCTACGCTGAATATATATGATATTTTGGCGTCTGGAATCGCATGATATCCGTACGTATTCCATATTTTAATTAATCACCTATTTGTTAACTGAAAACATTTCGCCCCCAAGCATATTTCTTTTGTTAAAAACATTTATTTTTACAGCGCTAAATCCCTTTGTTGTAACCCCTGAGGCTTATTTTACATTCTTATTTTTAATTATTCTAAATATACTGTACATCATGTAGCCTAGTTTATACTGTAGATCATATACTAGAGCTTAGATAGAATTTAAACATGAAAATTGTATTTAATACTGGTGTGTTTTGTAATTACCCATCTTAAGTCATTCTTCAGGCATGGCTGCAGTATGTTGCCAAAACTCATTACGGCTGCTTTGTATGTTGCCCAAAACCCACGTGCGACTGCAGCCTCCTGATCGATTCATGTCTGGCATTTCAAATGGGTGGCATTTCAGTGGAAAACAAGTAATTAAACTGAAATTATCCTTAAATATTTTCCTGTTTTCTATTTTGAGCAGCTAATGTTCCACGAATGTGTGAATTACCGATGACCATTTTCATAAGGGACATACGTGCCTTATCATGATAAGGTATATTATGAGAAAAAAAAGTCTGATTCAGTATTCCTGTGTAATGCACTTTAAGTCAGAAAATGCTCAAAAACACTCAATCCTTTAACAAAATACTTCACCAGTAACTTCACCATCTTTGTTGAGGTGTATTCGTGAGCTTTTCTTGCATCCTTTAACATACTGGACTGCAGTGTTTAGCAAACATGAAATCCTCATGTCAATAGAAAGGTGTGGCCCCAGTAACCAATAGCCCCAGGGGAACTGTCCCAGAGAATTATGGGATGGGGTAGGGTAAATCCCAGAGGCCCTGGGATAGGCTCTGGAGTTGTATGAGAGAGTATGGACAAGCCCACTTTCATGGTAAATCTATTGGGGCCCATTGCCTACAACACATAACTGAGACTCATTTGGTCCCCAGTATGGCATCGTACGACTTTCCTGTCCTGTGCACCTGGACGTTGTGGAAGCCTGCAGCAGACAGCATGTGGCGATAGTGCGACGGGGGGCGCTCTCTCCCCTGCGTCTGCACCATCATGTTGAGCGAGAAGATCTGCGCCGTAATGGGGCCTCTTCTGTTCTCAAACAGCAGGGCCTCGACGATCAGGACCCCACCGCCTGTGAAGAGCGCATGTAATCACCAAGGGGAGAACCTGCCCACCCCCTGCCTGTGAAGAGCGCATGTAATCACCAAGGGGAGAACCTGCCCACCCCCTGCCTGTGAAGCACCAACAGACACCAAGAATATGAAGTGGAACCCATAACGAAGGCTGCATACCTAGAACGTCAGTTTTCCCCTGCTTGGGCATGACACACGCACTGATAAACAGTCCATGGGCAGCAGGTACAGACTGCACATCCATTTTCTCTAGCCACTTGTCCTATTCAGTCTATCCCAAAAACTACGGGCACAAGACAGGAAACAACCCAGGGTGGGGGCAATAACCCAGTACAGGGGCACATTCACACACACATGCACACCTATGGGCAACTTGGTAACTCCAATCAGCCTCAGCATGTTTTTGGACTGTGGGGAGAAACCAGAGTACCTGAAGGAGCCCTAGCAAAGACTCGAATGCTGGTCTCACAGGCGTGAGGCACCACCATATCACCCCAGAGTGCACGCTGGTATATACAGCTCTGGAAAAAATTAAGAGACCACAGTAAAATTTTTAGTTTCATTCATTTCTCAATTTGTATGTTTCTGTTACACATTTTTTTGTAACCTCCAATCTGGCATCTCATTAATGAAGGGCTTCTTTCTTGCTTTATGGTCTTCAGTCTTGCTTCTAGGAGCCTGATATGAATTGTCCTAGTAGTGCACTTCACACCTGCACTTAATGTTTCCCATTCATTTCGAAGGTCACTTGAGGTCATCTTCCAATTCATGAGAAACTACCAGATAAGTTAATGTTCATCTCTGGCATTAAAAAGTCTCTTATACCCTCTACCTGAATGGTTTCTGGTTTTTCCCAGTGTCTCCTGCTTCACCTTGTGTACCGCTGTCTTAGAAACTTTGAGCCTGGAAGCAGCCCACCTTGCAGTGTAGCCATCTGCCAGCAGAACCAGCATTAAACCAGGATTTTAAAATGCAGATTAAAAAAAAAAAATTATAACATAGAGTGGTCTCTTCATTTTTTCCCAGAGCTGCATAATCCTGGATGCTCCCTCACAAGAATTTGCCTAGTTGGTGACACATTGGGTACCACTGTTGACTCAGGCCTCCGGGGTTGTGGGTTTGAATCCCATTTCCACTCTCTATGTGCCCTTTCCTCCAGACTCCCCTGCGACTGGACGATGTACGGAGCACACACCCGGCCTGCAGCTCCGGTGGATCTTCTGCAGCAGCTGCAGAGCCTTTTCCTCTTTCCAGTCGTGGATGATCCGTGCCAGGATGTACAGGTCCGATGGCGGAATCTCTCCAGAGAAGAAGTCACCTGCAGTGAAGAGGAGGAGGACGCCGCCAGGCCGGGTGAGGGGCGGAGCGTGTCGGCCTGTCTCGTGTCATTTCGGAGCCGATTTCACTCATGCGTTTGAATCATCGCAGATTAGCGGTACTCAAAAGACTGAGATCTGGATAAATTTACTGACCCCCCCCCCCCACACACTTCATGTGGCTTGGACAAAAGTAATTGTCATAGATCAATGGCAAAAATTTACTTAACCAATGGTAATTTATAGATTCTGACTGACTTAAAGGTTTATCTTTAAACAGATGGAACAGGTGGGATTCAAACCTCAGCAGTATGGAAGATGGGTAGACTAATAATAATAATAATAATAATAATAATAATAATAAACTTTTTGAGCTTGCAAAACTGCAAATGATTTTCTTAGCATGGCTGTCTGAGTTTCATACAAAAATGAAAAAATTCGAGTGACTGACTCAAGCGCTTTAACTGCAACCATATATAACTGCTTCATTTCCATCATTCCCTCAAAGCATGACATACTGTGGCACGGCGTCCGTAGATTCACCACGCAGGTGAATTTCCGGAACAATGAGCGGGATAAAGCTCACCTTCCACAAAGCGGATGGTGTCGTCCGCCTGTGAAAAGTGCCGCTTGGCCACTTGCACCACTCTGGGAATATCCAGCACGGATACGTCGGCTGAGGGGTATTCCCGGGCCAGCTCCCGAGCTAAGGCCCCCCCACAGCCTGCACACACCCGGAAACCCCCCACCCACCCCAAGCCCAAGTTTTAACACACTCACCAAAAGGAAGACTAGTCTATATTGTCTCTCACTGACCATGGATGAAATCAAGTTAAAAAAATAAAAGAAAAACACGAATCTGAGAGTCCTCGTACCTCCAAGGTCGACAACCGTTTTAAAGGGCGAAAGGTCGAACGCGGTCACTACATCATGCCCATCGATGGCCCAGGTGGAGTTCATTAGGCCCATGAACTTCAGCATCTCTTCATTGGACCTGCAATGAAGGGAGAGGCTCCTAAATATGGATGCCTACGGAATCAGTCCGCAGATTGGGCGGAGTGAAGCACAGGAGCCAAGCCCTTTGTAAACAAAGAAATACTTTCAGTTGAAGTATTTCTGTTAAGACTTTCAGACGTTTCACCAATCGGGCAAAAAGTGTTGTAGTAACGTCTCTGGAAGGAGACTGAATGACTGGGGAATTTCAGAGAGCTGTAAGTCTCAGTTACAGCCAGCAGAAGCTGCAGATATCATGGGGGTGCTCAAGGAAAGCCAGAGTGAGGCCCCCCGGATACATTTATGTGTCAAGTGGATTCTTTTATCTTTGCTCAAGGGCCCAACAGTGACATCACTCCACCCACTGCAGGATCTGAACCCATGACCTTCCTATCATGGCCACAGCATCCTAACCAGTGGTGGACAGTTCAGGTGCAGAAGCTACAAATTCAGACCAAGATTTTGTTTCAACCACCCAGTTCTGCATAAAGGGTCACAGTCACGGAGTATTCAGCTAGATGGTTGAAACAAAATCTTGGCCTGGATTTGTACTTTCTGAACCTGAACTTTCAATCACTGATCCTAACCCACTTAATACCACAGTTATTTACTCACAGTACCCGTGGCTACTTCACAAACGTGTACAATTCTCTGTCTGCTATTCCTTCCAAATAAATACAAATAATGATGCATGATAACTCAAAATAACCTGTATATGGCTTCAAAAATGTCTTCAGATGGAATGCCAAAGGTTTTCTCATTCTGATTCTTCCCCTCCCTGTAAAACACACAGTGGTACACAGGAGTTAGCATGTACAATAATGTAAAATGTCTAGAGGTGGACAGTTCAAGCCCAGAAAGTAAAATCCAGACCGAGATTTTGCTTCAACCAACCAGCTGAGCATAGAGTCACAGTCACAGAGTACGCAGCTGGATGGCTGGAACAAAAACTCGGTCTGGATTTTTACATGTGCCTCTTAAACAAAGATATGAAAATTACATGACTAAAGTTCATGTCTTCCACATCGTGACTTATTTAAAATTTTAAAAAGCAACATTCCTGCACCGTGAAGAAAGCGAATCATGCCTGAGATAAGCCGTGATGCGGACGACCGTGGCCCACCTGATGGTCTCGGTCAGATTCCCCCAGAGCGGGTAGACGGTCTGGGAGAGGTACGCAGTCATGCTGTGCAGCGACTTGCCCCCCGTCCTGGACAGGTAGGTGTTGGACAGTTCTGTAGCGCTGTACAGGGCTGCCGGAAAGAGCAGATACTGCGTCAGGGAGACGGAACAGACAGGCCAGCGACAGCGAGAACCTGAGCGCCTCTGAGAAATGCCCGTGGGCGTCGTTAGGCACGATCACTCAGGGCTACAGCCGAGTATTTTAAGCCGAGCCCCGAGTATTATAGCCCCGAGTATTATAGCCCCGAGTATTATAGCCCCGAGTATTATAGCCCCGATGCTGATCTTCAAAAAGTCAAGCCCCAGGTAAACTTCTTTCAACAGCTAGAAACGTCCCTGTAAATGACACGTCATTAAATGCATTACCTATTATTCATTTGCAAAAAAAAAATCTGTAACTTACTGACTTTCATTCTTTGCTTTGTGAATGTAACAAATCTTTAAAATGTAACAACTGCAGGAGGTTACCCATTACATGCAAATTCAATCACACACAGCACCTTATTGGGAAGGGTCTTTTGGCACATGAAGCGGGTAAAGAAATGTCCTTATTTTGTATCGAGCAGCCTTTTTAGTACCTCAGTGTATGTCTACACTATATTACAATATATTATTTTGCTGTCCAATAAATCATCGTTTTGCTGAAATGAAACTCTGCAAGTGGACTCCTTGCAACAAATGTAACTTAATTATTACTCTATTCATACATATACTTTGCAATCAACATTATTGTAAATCTGAAATGAACTGCAAGGCCTTTCATTCACCTGACAGGGTGAGCTGTTGTGGGTAATGGCTGGACAGAATAAAGAAATTTAAGGTCTCTATATATGTGGATTTAAGTTCATTTTCTTGACGTGAACAACTTTAAATGAATTTAAATGTTACATTTGCATAAAGTTAAAAGTTACATTTTTATGCTCAATCCTAGGACTGAATACTCAGCCGCAGTAATACAAAAATCACAGTCATGCAATACATTTCCTCTTGATTCCGCTAGAGGGCGCCTTATTCTGTCCAATAGCCACACAATGCAGAGAAATCACTCATGCAAATAAACCATTATTTATATAAATATTGTATAGCGCAAAATAGAAAGTGAAGTTATACATGCTGTTGAGTGGTGCAACAGCAAGGAAATTTATAACATTAAATTTAAGTGTATTTTTAAATTTATAACATGTAAAGAAATCAACACATTTCTCTCCTTAACTCACTCCAGTCAGTATGATGTCATTTTCGAAGGTGCACAGCAATTTTAGGCGGAAAACTGAACAGCGAAAGTGCTTCACCAAATCGCTTGTCATTTAAGGAGGCTGTAATTCTGAGCTCTGAATGGCGTCTGACCAAACAGCCGTAAATGAGCTCACCTTTATTCTCCGCGGCACCAAACAGCCCTAAATGAGCTCTATGGCGTTAAATTAGTGCCAAAACTCGCGCGCAGAAAACCCATGCTCTCTACGCGCTCGCGTTTGCACAGCACTCACTCACTCGCTCGCTCTGCGTTACATTAGTGCCAAAAGTCGAATCGCGCGCGCGTATGCGCTCTAATTTAACGCCATAGAGCTCACCTTTATCCTCCGTGGCACCAAACAGCCCTAAATGAGCTCACCTTTATCTTCTGCGGCTTCCACCTCGAGGAGGCCAATGCCCACCAGTGCATCCAGCAGCCTCTCAGCGCCATCTACGCTGATGGCCAGCTCCTGGGCCACCGCCTCTGCACTCAAAGGCTTCTGGGATTGCGCCAAAAGGTCAAAGACCCCCAGCTCACAGGCAGAGAAAATCACCTGTGTGTGGGAGATGCAAAGGAAACGGGACACTGAAGACGGGAGTAACATAGCACATACTACTGAGGACTATTTATATAAGTGACAATGCAAACAGTACTCAGGTCACTTATGTACGCTCATACATCAGAGTACGGCTTTAGAAATGCATACCCCATTAATACATGCAAACCTTTGAAACTCTGAAGCCGTTGAGATACTCCAGCAGCCTGAAAGGGTAGTCCAGCTCACTCTCAGACAGACGCCCCGCCATGGTTGTCAGGCCTGTAGGGCCAAAGAGAGCAGGACAGGCTGACGGTGGCTTTGAATGATCCCAAAACTGACTGGGAAATAAAGACTGCGGGAAATAAACAGCGGCTGCAAATTTTAAAACGAAGAAAGGGAGAAAGGAAGATTTTTAAAATGTTCTTCAAAAAAAAAAAAAAAATAAGGCAATCCACAGGGTTGCCAACTTTGGTCAGCTGGCTGGTGTGACACTTTCAATTTCACACTCATTTGCATGTGTGTAATAGTTTTATTACCTTGTATATAGTCTGTAGGGTTTGCAAATTATCCCAGCGCTTTTGATGTAGCTAATTTTAGGGTTATAATGGAATAATATAGATTTGTCGTAAGATTTCTTGCGTGAGAGTCTGAAAGCATGAGTGTCACACCAAATGCGTGAGATCTGGCAGCCCCGTGTACAGATGTTTGACAGAACCTGAGGACCTAATATAATTTAATGAACATAATGAAGAATAATCAAAAATATTTTTAATTATCGTATTAATAAACATATTAACGGGGGATGTATCAGAAATGAAGTAATCTGTAAACGAATCATTCATCCTAAAGAAATCCAAAGAAACGAGTCGCCGAAAAAAATATTTTTCATATAAAATCATTATGTAATTTTAGAAATCATAAACTTAGAAATTGCAAGTATCTTCACCATCAACCTATCCACCTCCAACCACTTACTCCGTTCAGCTGTGCGCGGGTGTAACGCCTTTAGTTATAACTATTAAAATAACCTCAGGAATGAGCCTAAGTTTTTACGATTATACGATTACGATTACAATGAGGAAAAACATGATACGAGCGATCAAACGTACTGACATGCCTTAATGTGAAAATACAGTAAGACTTCACGTGCATTTTGATAAAGCATTTAACCCTTTTTGAATACAGATGGTATTAATAAAGCAAACGCATCGTATACTTCGCACGTTTATATGATTTTAATGCAAACATTTACTTAGAGTTAGGTTTCTGAATAATTTTGCTGGTTAGCACATGGTTTTAAGTTTGAAGCCCCGTGACTCACCCTCGCTGTTAGTTACTGTGCCTTTAATAACGATCCCTGCTCACATTAATTTCTCCAAGAGACGTATAAGTGCCTTGAAAGCTATCAGCCGCTGTATATTCTCATAAAGATATAAGCGAGTCTGCAGCGGGTTCGGTCGCGTCGCGTGTCTCCCTCGCGATCCGGGGACGTGGGATGGCTGACTGGGGGCCGCTCCCGGGGGGGCGAGCCAGTGCCGCTCGGGGGTTTAACCACAGCCTACCAGTATGAGGAAGTCTGATTTCTACGGTGGATCCGAGAGAGAAAAATCAAAGCTGGATTAGGTCATTTTTTATCCTGCCAGGTTACAAACTATGCTTTTCTGAACCGGAAGTATAACTATATCCCGGATTAAAACTTTCGCCCAGAGGATTTTCCTGTATGCTATTAAAATCTGCGGCACGAATGGATAACAAAAAGAAACTGTCCTTTCCTGATTATGCAGGATCGGTATTTCAGTCTGATGGAAAATGAAGAAGCTTAACATTGATTACATTTTGTACAGCTGCAAACTATGTCGGGACTGTATTGGTACCCAGCCCTTGAGTAATCAACAATATTGCCCTTGTTAACATTAAAATGCATAAACTATGTTGAGGAAAACGTTATGAAATGCTCGGGAATTTTTAAGGAAATTGCGCATTAAAACAATCTGCCGATACTTAACTATAAGTAATTAAGCGTCCTCTATTTTGTATTTCTCAATTTTGAAGTGAATTGAATGCTTGGTAATTTTCTATTTAGAATATATACAAGTAGGACGTACACTGCTATTAGTAGTGTTGTGGTTTCATTATTCACTGCCAGGATTCTTGTTGAATTGTCGCTGGGGTTAAACTCCGCAGTGCTGCCTAATTGGCCGATGCATACTACAGAAGTTGAGAGCAGCCTGTGCTTGCAATTGGTTTTTTAACAAAGCTCTTCTTCTCGAGATAACGAGAACCAATTAGAGAGCCAGTCCAACAGTGGTGCTGGCATGGTCTCCGGGAGCCCATTTGACTTGCCAGAAGATCGGCCTCTTAGTGGACTTGACGCATCCCTAGTTCCTAGGGGTGTTCCACTCCTTCTTACCAATGGCACTCATTCCTCAAGGGCCAGTTTGACAGCTAGGAGCCCCCTGCTGCCAGTGCAGTAGTTTCGCTCTGCGTGGGACAGTCGATGTTAAAAGAAAGCCTAAGAATGTAATTAATGGATATATACACAATGTAGAGAGAGACTTTTTGTTTAAATATCGCAGTATCAGAACTTGCGGCGCGTGATTGATTCACTGTATGGACAAAAGCATTGACACCAGCCTGTCCAACATCTCACTCTGAATCAAAGGGTATTAATATGAAGTTGACTAACCCTTAGTTGCTGTAATAGCCTGTACTCTTCTAGGACGGCTTTCCATTAGATGCTGGAACATGCTGATGGGATCTGCTGCCATTCAGGTTGGGTATCGACGCTGGGTGATCAGGTGCCTCTCTGTGAGCTTGTGTGGCCCCCACCTCACAGCTGAACTCGCTCCCAGACGTTTACATTTCACAACCACTTCACTTGTGGCTGAGAAGTGCAGCTCTAGTAGGACAGATACGTTGAGATCCGTCTTGTTGGAAAGGTGTCCAGTGGTGTCCAATGAGTGTCCAGTGGTGTCCCATGAGTGTCCAGTGGTGTCCAATGAGCGTGCAAGGCTGACCAACCCCTTCTGTATGACCCCCCCCCAGCCCATTCTGCTGCCATTGATGCTGCAGATTACATGGCTGTCTGCTTAATTATGCACCTGTATGTCAGCAGTGGCCAAATCCAGTAATTACTACGGGTGTCCCAATACTTTCGTCTTGTGGTAGAAAAATTATAAATCCCGTCGTATAACGACCAGTGAAGCCACTTAGAGTAAAACTCCGGACGTCTCATTTGGTGAGCAAAGTAATCTCCTTTATTCCAGCCATCCAGCACAGTGCTCCTCTCACACCCCGAGCACCCAGGTGATAAACCATAATTCTCAGCTCCGGATAAGAACTTCTAAGTCCTGATTGGTCACAAAACACCAACAAACCAAGCTCAAATGTATAACAAACACAATTTTCAATACTCTATTGGTTCACTTTGGCAGCAAGGTAAAATCCACCCGTCTTGCTCAATTTACCAGAACATGTCTCAACTGCTAGGCTCCTACTTGAGATATGAATATGGATATTAGTTATATGACATTGAATCACTAAGTATTTGATTGTCCTTTGATTAATGATTGACAAATTGACGTATTGTCATTGAATCAATGCAAATACATGGTTAACATATGATTAATATGATTATCGTAACAATTACACGTTCGTACTATTGCATAACATATTGCGTATGACCTACTGTGACGACTTTATAACTACAGCTCTTTGTGCGCCAGTTGGGGCAGCTTCGAGTCTCTTCCTGCGGCCGGTTTCTCCCCCCTTGCTTCACTGTTCGTCTCTCCGAGATCTGATCTCTCTTCGGGGTCTTCAGAACCAACCGCAGGCAGCCATCATGAGGCAGAGACACACAGTATTCAAAACAATCTCTTCTTGCCTGAGGCCTAAGACGTAACAGACCCACTAAGCCTCCCCTCCCTGGCCTACCAATGTCCAACTTCCTTACCACACTCCCCCCTTTTGAACACGCGAGACCCGCCCTGCTCACAGATAACCAGAGTCCACATCGCCTTAGTCTTCCGGATGAAAGTGTAATGAGGTGAAGTGGACCAGTGGTGGTTGGATGGAATACGTGTCACCAGTGGACACATTGAGGACAACCTGGGGCTGTGGGTCGTAGAGCCAGGCAGGTGTGGCAGGATCATCCACCCGTGGAGCAGGGGGAGCCCACAGGAAGATAACAGACTGCCTGGGGAGACAGAATAGTAGAGCAACACCTAAACAGCAATATGATTAGCAGCAACATTGTAAGCAAAAGCAATATACTGAATACTAATCGTTTGAACACCCCAGATAATCCCGCAATCAGTGAGGAGAACCAATTGTCCCAGGTGTACTCAAACAGGCCATGCTCCTTGTGTATCTCAGTCTTCAGCTTGCGTGCTACATCCTTTAGATCCTGCAGAGCCTGAGAGGAATCAGGGATGTACGTGCAACATTCTCTCCCCACTTTAGCACAAACGCCACCTTTCTCAGCCAATAGGAGATCTAACGGCACACGGTTTTGCAGAGCTACCTGCTTAACTGCGAATAATTCACCCTTAATGCTCTCCACAGTATGAAGTCATCCCTGGATACGCGGACCAAGGGAGATAAGGTCGGTTAGTCCCAGAATGCCGCCACACGCCTCCCCCATCACACCGTGCACCGTTCCTTTTCCATCCGCGGGGCTCACCCTCCGTCGCACCTGTTTGAATCAAAGCAAGGTCCGATCTCTCTTCAGGGTCTGAGGAACCAACCGCAGGCAGTCATCATGACATGAGGACACACAGTATTCAAATAATCGCTTCTTGCCTTGGGCCTAAGACATGACAGACCCAATATGCCTCCCCTCCTGAGCCTAACAATGTCCAGTTTCCTTTCCACAGTCTACAGGCATATAGTGTAACAGTTTCGGGGAGATCATTTTCTGTTCCAGCAACATGGTTTGGCAAATCTGGGACAGTCACATGAGTAAACTAAATGATCAGAGACACACTGAAGTTACATAGATACAGATCAGCTACTTATTGCAATTCTATGGCGGAAGCAGTACTTCCTGCGCAGTCTTAGAACAATCGCTTGTGCTGATTATATAACGACTTGAATGTAGCTATAAGGTTGCACAGATTAGCAGCTAAAGTCTTCTCGCACGCGCACACTCAATCATTCGATCACACTGCATGTGCACACATTCATGCGTCTATAAACTGCGTTTCAGAGCAAAATGACACCGAAAGGGGGAGAGAATGCAGAGAAAGGGGGGAAAAGAGAGGGAAGAAAGACAGGAGAAGAAGGAAGCTGAACCAGTGGAGTGAGAGCTGAATGAAAGCTGCCATAGAAGAGAGCTGAGGCAGGACATGTTGTCTGGTTGATGTTTTTAGCAAAAGCCTGGAATGTGCCTGAAGCAGCTCTTCAGCGATGGGTAAAAGGCACCAGGGACCACAGACAAAAGAACAGGACGTGAGTGTCTCATTCCTCCAGAGGATGAGGGAGTCCTTGTGGGCCTCATCAAGAAACTCAGGGAAAGGGGATTTCCACTGAGAACCAGGGAACCAGAGGCACGTTCAGCTTCCAGAGCTACTGGCTTCAACAAAACCGTTGTTGCAAAGCGGTTCTGTGATTATGAGGCCGTCGTTCGGGGTCCTTCGAGACCGCTTCGTATCCTAGATGCTTCTCGCTGAAGTTGGCTCTCCGTGCTTTGAAATTACTGGTGGTGAGAGAGGAGAGACAACCACCCGTCTGGCAGGTTTAAATGCTGCTGGTGGCCTTGAATTAATTACACTCAAGGGCAAATGACTGAAGGCAAAATGAGTCCCTGCATGTCCACCAAACACTACGGTGAAAATGTCTGCTGTAGGATGGATGATTAATGATTGTTGAACGGGGAAGACACTTAATTTCACACCTTCCAAAGGGTGATCCATGACATGTGCTTCTCTTGGTCGGACACATCTCGTGTTCAACTTGGAGTTTTTGGTAATGATGAAGTCTAACAAAGTCCACGCCATTAGCCTACTCGCTCACACGACACGTTGTTTACAGCCAACAGAGAGGACCCCTTTCTCAAGGCTGGTAGTGGGAGCCTTTACCAGAAAGAGAGGAGGACAATGGGGTTTTTTGGTTGCCTGTTTTTGCAGAGGTGTGGGAGAAGGCCTCTACTGCCTCAATTTTTCAAGCTGGCTTTGATGGAATTATGCACTGACCAACAAGTATTTAAAAAACACATGTTAGTCGGGGGAGCAGCTCTGTGGGTTGGGACTCATATTGTTGGTTCATATCCCTGGTTCGGCAGAGTGATGCCACGACTGGGCCCTTGAGCGAGGCCCTTAACTCCAATTGCCCCAGGGACTGACTGACCCTGCTGTCTCCTCCTTCCATGAGGTGGCCTCCTGGGATGCTTTTCCAGCTCCTGAAGGAGGTCCCACATATGCTGAGCTCTCACTGGCCGCTTTTCCTTCACTCTCTGGTCAAACTCCTCCAAACCATTTCTGTGATCGACAGTCGCGCTCCTTTGCAGCCGGTTTGGTGTTTCCAAACTTTTGACTAGTACTGTATGTTATGTTATAATATTCCCACAACTCAGTCAGCTTCATAAATATTTATATCCCTTTTTCCACAGACACTCATGAGCAGGGAAGATTACAAAAAAAATCTTTGCGGTGTTGGTGAAATGTATGAAATTCTGGGTGGATCTGCCCAAGCCGACAATAGGGTCACTGTCGTTTTACTTATGTTGATTATAACCAGTTCTGCTGTTCTGTTTTGACAAAGGACACACGTGCATTTGAAATGCCCTCCAAACGGTTCTTGGCGTTCCTTAGAGAGCCGAGGAGAACAGGCATGGGACCTGACTGTGGCAAGTAAATTTCATCAGTTAAATTTGTCCTATTTTGGATCTTTTGACAACAAAGGTCCATGCAGATAATGGTGAGCAACACCGTGATGTAGAAAGACAATAAAATTAAATCCAGATTCAACTTTACTACTTATCTTCTGTTCTTTAAATGGAGCCCACAGGTTTTGAGGAACATCTCATTCAAGTCCTTGGGCCCATCAGTCAGCTGACTGACTGGTAAGACCCATTGACTAACGGGAGATGCATGCTGAAGTTGACGGCTAAGTTCTTTGGTCCTTATATTAGGTTGTGATCCTGCTGTGTTGTTTGCAGAATCAGATGTAATCATTCACGGATGATTTATGCATCTACCTAAGAGTTCTAGAGGTGTGGAGAGGCACAGAATATTATGTGGACGTCCTCTTCTCCAGGCTCTCCAGTGCTCTTCCAGAAGGATCCCCTCCACCAGATACAAAGAATATAAGCAGAGTAATAGAGTATAGTTTATCAGTTAGGCTCTTCTCACTTTGATGTGAAGAGAGCTAAAGCCAATCAGACAATTCAGTGACACTGTTACCCCCATGTAACAGCTGGATTTAACCGTGGAACTTAGCTTTGACATAGTCAACTTCATAAGAAACTATAGTTCATCAGACTTAAGGGGGTGTTAGTGCTCTGTAAATAAATCTAATAAGTTGGCCATTTAGCCAGATCCAAGGTCTTGATCCATCCGTGTAGAGAATGGAGGTTTTAGGTTGTAGTTGGTACATTTGCATTGGGAAGAGTATGAATTTGACGCTGTGTCCTTTCATGTATGACACTGGATGATTCTCCACAGCACTGCACAAAACTGGTGTTAAAAGAGAGATGGAGACCTCTAATCTGGCCGCATGCTTCAGACGAAATCAGCGTCGTTTTAGCAATACGATGTTGCATGATGGGTAATCACTGCAGTCGCCATTTTGGTGCACCCACTGTGCAGGGTCCCCAAGGCAAACTTTTTCCTGGTTGTTTTGATCCCGCCCACTGTCCACGATTGGCTGATATAAATGACGCCCCGGGGGGTTGGTCAGCAGGACTAATTATGCAGTTACCAGCACGCTTTGATATACTGTATATTTAATACTCGCTGTTAATAAAGACAGCAACCTCCATTTTAAAAGATGTTTCATCTCCTTTATTAAAATGACACACACACACTTGCCACAATACATTTATTTGCCCTCTGTATGTGGGTCTGCTGCCTCTAAAACATTCTGTGCCTTCTAGGGTGGCACGACATAGAACGAACAAGGTGGCATCGTTGTTTTAAGGTGGCGACGGATTGTTCTCCTCGACATGTTTGACTGTTATTTTGTCTGCATGTTGTTTGAATTATATGCCCACTTTAGTGACATCAGGGAGCGAAGTGACAGGGAAGGAGACAGACCCTGTGTTATGCCGTCCTGCAGGTTTGTAATATGCCTCGAACTGGCAGGAGTTTCACAAGCAAAAGACGCCGTGGAAAGAAGAGTCACATACCTCCACCACAGCCCTAAATTCAGCCTTTATGAAACACCCACGGGGATGCTGTCCCACACCACTGACATCCTGGATTTGCCTCATCTGTTGGCCTGACAGGTGTTGGAAGAAATTTACCTGGCCCAGCCTGTAGGCCGAATGCCAAAGATTATTTAACACCCCATAATGGAAATATGCAGGTTTAGGGGATGCTGCAATCTGCAGGTTTACGTTGGCTGTTAAAGCTACAAGCAAAATTACTGGTAAGTATTGGCCAATATTGGTGTTTTAACAGCAAGATGATGAAAACAAAGAAGAAGCCCCATCTTGTTAAAGGGGCCCTGTTCTGCTTTTCCTGTCCCTTTAGTGTGTTATATAGCTTTATGTGCCTATAAACGGTCTGCAAAGTCTTAAGGCCCAAAGTACACGCCAAAGGGAGTAACTCTCACCACAGATACCATTCTTCTCTAATCTGCCTGAAACGTCTTGTTGGAATTCCAGCCCATACTTCCGTGACATGCTGAGGTCACCTCGTAACACAATCCTTATTGGCTGCCTACCTGCAAGAACCTGCCTACTGGAGTGGAACGTATAGGGCAAGCTGACCAATCAGAGCACGCTGGGCTTCTCAGGGGTGGGGCTTAAAGCTCTAATGAAGCATCTGAGACAGTTAGACAACATGGAGACGTACAGTATGAGAAAAATGAATTTGGAACATTGAAGCATACAAGTCTATTCTAGTAGGCCGCAAAAAATAAAATTCTGAAGTAACAATGAGCATGTTAGGGCCCCTTTAAACCCTGATCTATAGGTTTCAAATCAACGAGACTGAAGGTCAGTGCCTTCTAAACACTGCACTGTAGACTAAGCCAGACAGATGACTGTGGCAGCACTATATTAAATAGACCAAAATTCATCTAACAATGTAGCAGCCTTAAAAATGAGAGGCTACTGAATTACTACATTTCAAGGTATGAACTATTTGTGGTTGTCCGCAAATGTCCCAGATTTGAGCCTGTTTAAAAATTGTATCCCTACCACATTGCCTATGGCTGGTAGCAACGATTCATTTAATTTTTCACATGGGGAAAGACGCATATTTCAGTTACAGGTAGAAATAACCAGATCATGGCCTATAATGAATGGTTGTCTCTTCTTCCTGAGTAGACAAAATGAACGGTATTTGGTAACACAAAACTGGGTAACGTTAGGTAACACAAGTCCAGTCCATAGTGCATGCTGAATTTTGCTTTTTTAGTTTGACTATAAATCACTTTTACACCATTTACTTCATTTTGAAAATAGAACATCTCCGGGTTCATTCAGTTAACCAAGCGTTCAGTCATTTAAATATTCAATTTAAAAACAGCACATTGAAAGGTGACTGTAAACCGATTTGGACTTCCCGCCCACGAGAGCGTACGCACTCAGATAGGCACACGACTGATCACATGTTCACGTCTATGCATGTGAGCAGCTGCCTTCGCACCCTTCTGTTCCATACCCCCCCCCACCACCCCAGAAGCTGGAAAACTAAAAATGACTCCCCAAAAGAACCTTTACTAAGATATTTTCCTACAGACATCAAACTGACAAGATGGCTTAATATCCAAACTGTTTATTATGCATGAACATCATCCCTTCCTCCACACACGCACGCGCACACACACACACACACACACACCCGACACTTAAATACAAGGAACTGGAGTTGAGCACAGGCCCACCGCTGTTGCACATGCTTTTAATAAAATGGTACATTTATTTACAGGTTCCTGGGCCTCCTGCTCACCTATGACCCTCGGACATCCCCACACCTTAAAAGAAGCACACAGAAATAAAGGTAAAACGAGAAGAACCTACGTAAAGCATGGGATTTTGGCCAACACGACACCGTAGTATGGATCTCATTAACTACTTAAATATGGCAGTAACACTGAATATAGACTGTACAGACTATATACAAATCGGTGACACAGAAAAGCCATCCAGCCTTGTAGACTGACAAGAGCAAAGCTTGAGTCTGACGAACACAGGGACGGCCCTTTGCAACGAGAATGTCAAGGGGAATCGCTTTAATCCCATTTTTCTTCTTAGTGATCCAGGTTTTAGTAGGAAAAAACTGAAATAAGGCACAATTAATACTTTGATCGTTTTGGGGATGATGGACTTCCAGCTGAGAAGCGTGGCGTGTAGACAGGTGATGCAGGACAGCCGAATGAACGCGGTCTCCTAAGCAGTCCCGAACCGGTGAACTTCCCTTTACGTCACCGATCAGGATCTCAGCATTAAGTGAATCGGAACACCTGAGCAGTGCCACCCTAGCCCACTAAGCACGACTGCACGGTGATGAGCTGAAAGACCTCTAGTGAACACCAGCCTGTGTGTGGGCACTCGTGCGAATACAATCAGACACACAGGTTAAAAAAAAACAAAAAAAAAAAAAACACACAACTGCATTCTGCTTCTATGGGGCAACAATATACTCCCCCAAGCCTGAGATGACGGTTTTTACCCCAGAGATGTTTGGGAATCTTAGCAAATGACAAACAAGAGCCAATTATTGTGCGAGGTGCCAATGACAGGGAACCCCCCCCCCCAATGTTTGGGACCATCTCCCAGCAACCTCCGACAGCCCAGGACCAGTCCAACGCTTCTGTGACCCGTGACAGACACGAAAAGGAAATGCTACTCCATAAAAAAACACAAGAGAGGAACAAAAAAGGAGACACTTTCAATCATCTCGATAATTAAAACCCCAACCGGCCCCCCTCCCTCCCCCCCCACCGCAGCGGGGGTACGACCGGAGCAGTTTGAGCTCGGGGGTCGTGTCCAGAGGCCCGCAGCATCATGGGAGGGGGTGGGGGCAAGAGGAAAGTGGGCGAGGAGGGAGAGGACGAAGAGGGCGTGGCGGGCGGGGCGGGCCGGGCGGCTGCGGCTGTCTCAGGCGGGAGCTTTGGTGGTGCGAGTGCTCTAGTCGTGCTTCGCGTGGTCCTTGACGTCCTCCTCGTCTGTGTACTCAGACGGCTCATCGCCAGGCTTCAGCAGCCGGCCGACGTACTCGTACTTATCTGCGGAGCCAGCAGAGGGAGACGTTCAGCACAAGACGGGCTCAGCCGCCAGCTAACTGGACGTCGCATTTCTCGTTTAGCGGCCTGGCACTGCCGCATTTTAAGTACAATGTATAAGATCTAGCATAACCCAGAAATTAGACAGTTCCACCCACTGAAGATCAAGGAATTTTATTTATTTATTTATTTTTATCTCATTTAGAGGAAAGTCTCATTTTGAAGGAAAGTCGTTTCTCCAGGGTGGCGCTGAAGGTTATTATTAATCCACGGTGTTACATTTGGAAACTTTCTGCCAAACGACTTTTAACTGATTTTAAATATCCTGTGTTTACTACAAATTACTACAAACTTTCAGGGAAGATGATGAAGTTTTGGGAACAATCATACAACAGCACTAGGCTGGGCGATTAATTGAATTTTAAATGTCATGATTTTGGCTTCCAATGACTATCAAAACAAAACAAGCAGATAAAAATCACTTTTGTGGCTCATTTCGTTTTGCAGTGATGCTCCCATTTTGTCGTGTTAATACACTGCACCTCTTTGTACCGTACTTCCTTTTTATTTGTTTCTCAGCTGAATTATATTTAAAATTCAAGGAAATCCACAGGTAAGATTTGTTTTTTTTAGCAGTGCAAGAAATGCATATTTCCAAACTCATTGAGTAATCGCATTAAATAATCGTGATCTCAGTACTGACCAAAGTAATCACGATTTTTGCCATAATCGAGCAGCCCCACAACACTGTGATGGGCTGATTATATTAATGTTCGACCTTGGCGCTGCTGCCCTTCTAAACCTCATGGGGGAAGTTGACCAGCTGTGCATCTGTGGACTCATCAGTGACAGGGAGCACATGATGCATTATCAGCGGTTTCTATGTGCATATCAGCAGCGAGCTAAAGAATATCATTCAAGCTGATGTCCCTTTTTGTAGGGGGGAGCATCTGTTTTGGGGTGATCCACCCCAACAGTATTAACACAGGTCATCACCACGTCTGGCCCTTTCCCCAGTTGGCCCTCAGCCTTGAGACCGATGCTCTCTAAAAGCCTGGACATACTTCTCTACAGGCAGACAGACAGAGTATATCTGCAGGCAGACAGACAGAGAGTATATCTGTACGTGTAATCTGGACACAAAACCGGTCATATCACCCATTTCACATCGACAAAAAAAAAATTCGAAACAAGTCGGACCACATGGCTGTAACATTGAGCTTCTTCACACAGATACTCTTGTGCTTTTGTGGTTGAAGACCAGTGCAGCTGGTGGCCAGGTCGACACAGCGAGTGTCCAGAGGAGTATGAGCGGGCATTTTCTCTGCGACGCCCTCAATCCTGGTGCTGGCATCTTAGACAAGCGCTGCGTGCAGGCAGACTAACCAAAACTCACGTGCACATGATGCATGGGATGCATGCTTTCAGTCAGCTGAGGAGATTCATCCTAACAATCTCATCACGACTCTCTGGAGCCACATCTAAGCCTGACTGTCTACCTCAGTTGTCCATTAATGACCCCTGACAATGTGAATATATGCATGGAGGAGGGGCACACAATAAATCCTGAGCTCACACTCATGCTCCCCCTAAATATGGAATGACAGGCAGCTGGTTTGCTGCAACAGTGCTGACTAACCAGTCAGGCATCAGCCAGGGCTGGGTTTTCACTCCCATAAACCCTCACACGTACTCAGACTTACCCATGAACTGCATCTCCCACTCTCGCACGCTCTCCATCTGCACGGCGTTCAGATCTGACAGGTCATCGTACTCGTCCCTCAGCGCGTCCTTCTCCAAGCAAAAGGTGGCCAGGCCCCTGGAGGCATCTCTACCCGCGAAGATCCCATACGGGCCATCTGTAAATGGGGCGGGGGGGGTAACCGTTAGCCAGAAAGATCACACAGGACAGAGGTTAGCCAGTAAGGGTGGATGTAGCTGCTAGGGCAACATTTTCAGATTGGGGTGGCCAAGGCAGCCGCGACCCTACCAGGTGATCGAAAAACATTTCCCAACAGGCATATGTGTAGACACCCCAAAGCTAAACATGCCTACTCCACACTGGGCCTTTCAGCAGGATACAAGAGCCGCAAACCAGACTACTCCCTCGACAGCCATCCAGCAGCAGCTCAGAGCTCCCTTTAGGGTTGGGGGGAGGACGGGGGGCTCAGTGGGATTCAGACAGCAATTGATTGGTCAATCACTTCACAGAGGATCTTTGTACTGTAATAATTCTCAGCCACATGACAATCAAAGGACCCCTGGGCACATGCCAGCTGAGGGAATCGGCAGAGACTCCCAGGAAGGGTGGACAAACAGCTGTGCCACAGGCAGAGAACGGCAGAGAGGTTTGGCATCTGAGAGACCAAAGCAATGTTGTCTTTCTATCGCAAGGCTCTGTAAAAGCACTTAAGCATAGCGATGGCACAGAAATGCCCAGAACAGGCACTCCAGAGCAGCTGTCAGCCCCCTCTCTCATAGCCACGCCCCTGTCCCCGCCAGCCCCGCCCCCACACATGATAGCAGCATAGTGCTGACTTGCTGTCGGGTTTTATTTTGTCACCCGCCGACCCTTAGATCAGTGGCCATTTATGTAGCACCAAAGCAGCGCTGGACATTTCTGTCCTGTAAGGACACGCATTCCCTAGACAGCGGACTCCTGGCTCATACCCTGGAGTCGACCAGCAGAAAACAGTCGCTCATTGAGATGAAGGTAATTCATAAAACAGACACCAAGCAGATGATCCAGTAAAGTCTCTAGCGAGTCTTAAACATTACTTAAACATTAAACCAAAGTGATGCTAGGGGTGACAATCAAAACCCAGTTATTTCACCATCAGGTCTGGATAAAACAGACCGGCAAAACAGCAACAAACGATAATCAGGAATTACGCAAGATATCCGTAAGGTTGCTCAGGCTTTGGTTATGCATTAAACTGCTTCTCAAAGATAACCTTCATGTAATCAGCAGGACCACTGAACACATGAGTCTGGGCAAAAAAAATGTAGGAACGTGCAGCAGCATTGAGCCAACAGACTCACAGCCAGCTTGAATGTAAACTATGAGGAAATAAAACTGAGGGGTGGTTTCAGGTGCAGAGGTTCACACCCCAACCCAGGGTTACACCCCCCAGCAAAGGTCTATCTAGAGGAAATTCTCTATTTCTGAAGACAAAAAATGGCATTAAGTAAAACAAGTTTCAAGTTGTACCCATCACATACACAATCATACACGGTATTATTGTGCAGTGGAATGCTTTTCTACTTGCTTCCTGCATTGTGCTTAAGGAAGTACGCAAAACAATATAAAAGAGTAAGTAAGAAAACAGCAATAAAATATCAAGAACAAATCAAGACGAAAATACTACATGCCGAAAATCAGGCAAAGCAAAAGCACAGATTGCGAATAAAACAAACTAATTTTGAGATGCATATTTCAGACAACTTCGGGTTCTCTCTAAACGTTGAGGGTTAGGAGAAAAGTTTGAGAGCTACGTCCACCCACCAGCTCAGAAAAAGCTGCCACGTTTCGGCCAAAGATCGACGGAGCAGTTACCACAAAGCCACAGGACGCACCAGCGGTCAGCTACCCCAAACCGTGACCTTTACCTGCCATCCCTACTCGGCATTCTCCCAGAAGCCTACTCCTACTATAACTGCCTGACAAATATGCGTCACCTCTTAACAGCACAACCACCTGCCGTTCACCTTTCTGTCGCTAAATCTTAGGCCCTCTGGGGCGACCACGTGAGAAACGGCGCTGCAGGGAAAGTATAGATAATCAAATTTTATTTAAAAAAAAATTAAAATTAGTTGATCAGTGAACGCGTTTCATTGCCCAACGCCAGACAGGTGAAACAGCGCGGCAGTGTTTTGCTGGATGAAAGAAACAGACACAAACACTGGATCTTTTTAAGGGTCCAGCTGAGAGCAGGAGGAGGCGTCTGGGAGTGTATGGAAAGACTCGTGAGCAAGACGAGTTTGGCCTGAAGCACTGGGTGCATAGAACCGTCCCTCCCTTAGGAAGAATAAAGACGAGCATATAGCTTGAAGCAAACGGTAGCAAGGAGACTCCTAGCCTTGCCAGCACTTGGAGTAAACATCGCAGTTTGGAAGGTCAGACTAATGAGATCATTATACGCTTTATTCGCCAATCTGATCGGAGTTAAACACGTATACATACAGTAGTATACCGACCTTCTGTATTCATATACAGCCCTTTCATACAGAATTCCGATAGCCCCATGTGGATCCAAGACTGAATTAGTCATTGGCCACCATCTGTTTTTCTGCAGAGAAAGGCGAGCTACCGAAAAACAACTGGGTTTTATTAATCAGCCAAACGGTAAAAGCATGGGAGATCTGGACACGCCGATCCGTGAAGTTTGTACGGCGAAAGGGGCTGCTGTCTGGGCTGTGCGATATACACTCAGGGAGCCACTGCTTTCAAAGCCAACAAGGAAATAAGCATGAAGCAAAACCAGCTCCCCACGTCTGATTCAAGTGCCGTCCAGCGCCAGAAAACCCGCCATTACCCGGGCTGCGCAAGGACAGCAGGGGAAGTGCAGGGGTATCGCCGCGAGAAGAGCGCCAGCGGATCTTCTTTTTTGTTTTTAGCTGCACGGCTAACAGGCTAACCATGCAGCCACGTCGGGACGCCAGCGGGGATAAGATCTTCCACGGCCGGGGAATACCCTTACCTGGTCCATAAAATTTCTTCCCGCTGGTCACGTCAAAGACCTTCATGTTAACTGCCATTAGGATCCGCGGGTTCTGGATGCCGTCGTATTCCGCCAGCTGCTGCAAAGTGAAATCCCGTCTTCTCATCTTGGGGAGAGGCGAGGCCTCACCTCCCTCGGCCGCGTCCGAGCCCATCCGCCTCCCCCATCGCCGGTAGACCGCGTAGCAGAGCACAGCCACTAGCACTAAAACCGTGATATCAAGCAGCATCCCAGCTAGTCCAAGGCCCGCTTCTGTCTCGTCCGTTGTCCCCTGCCCGCCTGCGGTGTCGGCTGCAGCACTCCTACCCTCCCCATCGTCCGCCATACTGCACGTTAGCGCCTACCCACAACGCTCCCGCCCAAAGTGACGTAGCGCGACGGTGATTGGTCCGTGCTGTCAGCGCGCTGCGTTAAATGGGGACTGGGGAAGCAGGGGCTTCGAAGCTCGTGGTGGGTGGGGCTAAAGGCCCTTGTCAGTCATCCATACAATCACTCATTGGTTAGTCTGTCGATTCCCATTGGACTAAAATGGGACGTGATTGACAGCACACAGTAATCCCGCCCACCGCGGGCTTCGAAACCTCCGTCTCACGTCATTGGATCTGAACTGATAACCCAGCCGCCTATTATCTGAGTAGCCATCATATGAGAAAACTGGCTCTACCTTTGTGTGGAAAAATCATATTATTAAAATAATATTCTGGAGGGCGGCCGTAAAGTTACGAGACTGCAGTGCATGGCTTCTGCCTGACACTTATCTGTGTCACGATATTTATTTTTTTAACAGGAACTCGAGATCTTGGAGAGATTGGAGATAAATCGGAAAAATCTGCCACATCGACCGCATATCACATCTGAACTGACGTGGCGATGTTGAGAAAGTATATTTTCGTTACTTTCAGCAAAATTGCATGGTGATAAACGATATGGATGCATGCACAATGAGATCTGTAACGATACGAAGTGAATGAACATGTGTTCAAGTATACAAAACCATGTACATACAACTAATTGCTAAAACAAACGACCTATTATAAATACAAACCTTGGATTGTATATGTAAATTAATTTCATTTGGTGATGTGCTTCATCAAACAAAATAAATACCAGAAGGCAGGATGCCGCTGTGTACGTTTCCCGTTATAAGGTTTGCAGAAGTCTCAACATTTCCCGCTTTCTAAATCAATTTTAAGATTAACCAGAACTAAACACTGAAATAAAAAGTGTACTGGAATAGAATGTCACGCACAGCTTAAGCTTTATGAAAATCATTTTGTTGTTTTTAATGAGAATTTTTATACTTTTAGAAAAAATACTTCAGATTAACATGCATACCACAGAAAACATACATTTCCTTTAACAATCAGAGATAAAACTCAACACTATTGCTCCTATATACAACATTCAAACCAAGACTTCGGGTACGTGACATTGGGTATTTGGCAGTATTAAAGCCCACAATCGCAGCCTGTTCATATGAATCACACTTAATCATTTTTCATAGCGTGTAGCGCTTCATATGGTCTTAATGTCACACAAAACAAGCTTGTCATTCGTGCTCATTTGCTTAAATCAAAATAAATATATAAACACCATGCAAAACCTCTAAGGAACTTGCAAACCCATTTCATGACAAATCAGAACATCCCAAATAAAAATAATAATTATGAGTGTAAAGGGTTTAAAGAGTTCGTTTAACATTTTGTTAAAGTGCACTGAGCGTGTATGACGTTCGTGTGGTCTTCATGGGATCATTTCTTACTTATCCTCTGTTCAAATAGGTAATTTCAGACCATTTTACCTAAAACGCACAATCATTCAACCTCAAACAACCACAAAAAAAAATAAAAAATCTATGCTCTGGTCATCATTTGCACATTTGCATATAGCTGAACCTTAGCCCGATGTACGACCCCATGTCCACCTGGCATTCTAACCCCAAACAGCACCACAGTCATGTGCATAAAATCACATGTGAACACATTCTTTAAAAAAGAAAGCATTAAACGTCCTGAGCACTGAAAATAAACGTTTAATTAGATCCTGAAACACTTTTTGGTAAATGAACTTTAAATCTCCTTAAAAATCCTCCGCCATCTAATTTTGATAATAACGGCATCTAATAAATTAAATGAACTACAGAATACGTCATTAGGTGATAAAATGGTAAACAGTAAAAATAGCTCGCGCCGCCAGCCCAGTTGCCTACAAACAGACAGGCCTCGCTTTGAGGGCTCAGAGTGGGGCCGTCATTGGGCCCAGTGTGCCCTCCCAGGCAGTGCACATGCCCGATTTCAGCCACGTGGGGCCGATTTCACAGAGGATGGGCCTCCCCCTCAGTCCAGCAGGGTGTTGGAGCGGATCGGCTCAGATGGAGGGCCCAGGGCTCCGCAGGATAGGGCCCGCGTCTGTGAGCTTCCCTCTTCATCTCCTGAGCGCCGTCTTCCTCTGTCTGCTTCCTCTCCCATAGGGGGCTGCAACACACACACACACACACACACACACACACAAGTTGGTCTTCCTATCTAAATGGGGACCGTCCATTCATTTCTATGG
>JAODLC010000054.1:6323295-6341034 GCA_026781145.1 Hippopotamyrus pictus | reverse complement strand
TATGCCACCCCCCCCCCCCCCCCACATACACACACACACACACACACTGAGCTGTGGACTAATTCAAGTATCCTTCCTATAGCCAATCCAATACCCACTTAATAGCTATTCCTACATAAGTCACTGTATAGCTGATCTATTACTCCTTTCATAGCTATTTTACTAGCCATTCTATACCAATTTTCTAGCCTTCGCAATAAATCTATTTTGTCCATCTATCTCAGTTTTAATGTGTAACCAGTAGCCATCTCCGAGACTGTAATATACCTTGACAGACATCTAACCAGATCCAGTTCTGTTCTGCTGTTTAGTATAATTTAAAAGTCAATTTGTTGAAAGACTGAAAAATATTGAGACTTCTGCTAACCTTGGTGTCAGAATGCAGTCCTGTGTACAGCATACTGCAGTCCACCCTGGCAATAACAGCTTAATCACACAACTGTGGGCATTGTCTAGCTACTCTACACCTATTAACACCCCCCTGGCCACATCTGGTTACTTCCTTCAAATATATTATGAATGCTGCTTTTCAAAGTATTTCGGAACCCATGACAAGCCGGTTCATAACAGCTGAAATGTAGCCCTTCTATGACCTTCTTATGCGTATAACTAATATGGTCCCAGGTTTCTTGAAACTTTATACATCTATTATCCAAGAACAGTTTTGTAAAAATTCTTCAAAACAAAGATAAAGGAAAGCTGTGATTCAGTTTTACCAACCGTGCACAATGCAACACAATTTAGGACCTCATTCTTGTCACCTGAGTACAGACACATCCTTACATCGACCCGGAAGTCTTCCAGGTGTTTGAACTTCTCCAGGTGTTCCTGCAGCTTGGGTTCAACTGGCTGGTTCTTGATTTGGGAGTACTTCAGGAAGGCCCAGAATTTCTCCAGCCCATACAGTTGGCCTGGAGCAGAAGATGACAGAAAAGCAGTTACTCCGGAACATAGCGCGGTCCACTGACGTGTGTTCATGCAAACAGAAAGGCTTGTGTGCTCTCCTCACTGCCATAACACCATTTTAAGGGAAGCTGTGGAAATTCTGTCTTGCAGGGGTGAAAAGCTGGTCCCCACCCTGTGAATGATGCAGCTACCTTTGTCATAATCCTTCAGTGTCTCTTCCTGGAAGTCCTGAAAAATGTCCTTCCTGAACCTCTTCTCTAGACCGTAGCTGTAGAAGCGGAAGAGGCATTCCAACCCATACCTTTGAAGGACAACAGAGGACCTAGTTGAAAAACACACATCTCTTCACAGAAATCTCAATCCAAGCTACCCTGCCCTGTTCCCAACCAGTCAGCTAGGGACCATCACGTTAAAACCAGCTTCTCGCAGCCGTGTGAAGCAGCCTGACGTCACGCCTTCCCCGCCTGCCTGTCTCACCTGTAGCTCTCCATGGAATCCTCCAGCGCCAGCCGCCTGAAGTCCTCATACATCTTCCTGTTGAAGTGATCTCGCAGGAAAAACGACCAGAACCTGAACAAAGTGTTCATTTCCTGCGACTGACCTATTCCCAGCCGTTTTCTTTCTGAAACACGTTAATAAAACAAATAAACAAGTATGCCGATGAAATGCTGTCAGCAGTGACACACAGTCCAGATCTTCATGGAATCTAACGCAGACCTGAAAGTACAACAGGATTCTGTTTCCATATCTGCTAACAAAATGCTTTTGGAGTACACTAGACATTTAATGTGTGTTCCAATATGACTAAAGAACCAGTAGCTCTAAGTATGGATTTTCTTTTTTACTACTATTACATTAAAAGTTGCAGGTCGTTATTTATCATTATAGGCAGCTGATTTAACCAAGCAGTAAAACGAGTACGGTGACATCCTGTGCAAACAGGGGAGGTGAATTATTGTGCAAACAACGATTTGCCGCAGCCATAAGACGAAAACACTTGTATTTACGTTTCCTGTATCATTGACACCATCTAGGTGTGATGTGATTGGCCGTGTGAGATGTGATTGGCCGTGTGAGATGTGATTGGCCGGGTGTGAGATGTGATTGGCCGGCTCCGTCCGACTTACCGCTCAGGCACCGGCGGCGGTATTTATGGTAAACCTGCTGTGTGAAGCTGTTATCCCGCAGGAGTCGGTGGGACGGGTGTTGGAACTGAGGCAGGGAGCTGGGGGTGCAGCCCTGGCTCCCACCCGGGGGGGCCCCGTCAGCGGGAGACACGCTGGAGCTACTGTGGGGGGAGAGATTGCAGAGGGTGTGAGTGACGAGGAAGGGAGCCAAATATTAAGAACGACCATCCAGCTTGACTGTCCACACTGAGTGCTGTTGGTTCTAGATCAGTTTCCCAATCCAGTCCGCGGGGACCCACAGCCGGTCCATGTTTTTGCTCCCTCCCAGCTCCCAGGAGGGAGCGAAAATGTGAACTGTCTGTGGGTCCCCGAGGACCAGACTGGGAAACACTGTTTTAGATGTCTTGCATGCATGTGTGTTCCCGGGTTCAGCAGTACCTGAGCGAGGAGCTCCGAGGTCTGTGTTCACGAGCATCCATCACCCAGCCCACGTGACTCTCCAGCGGGGGATTGTAGCTGTGCCTCGTCTTCTTCTTTCGGGGAGTCTAAGAGACACAGGGATTAGACTCGCACCCACACAGGCGTGACACCAACACCTAAAGCCCGGTTTATATTCGATGCTTGCAACACGTATGCTTACTCGCACTGTCGCTGTGCAAGTGGTGTTGCTGCACCTACTTCTGTGTGTAGTTTATGTCAATCTGGAGGATTAAAAGTTATGTCCACCAGGGGGCAGTGTGAGAAAACCCATCTTTGTCGGCATGTGCATAACTTGTGATGCTGATATTATCGCACTGCATTGGGCATATTGATGAAGAGGGAATCAGTGAGCGCCGACCTTTCGGTCAATATCGCTGGTCTCTTTGGTGACGGGGTAGAAGCGGGGCGTCTTGCTTGGCTCGTGCCGGCCAGGCGTGCCCACGGTACCCGGTTTCTTGGGGGATTTGGGCACTGTGGCAGGAAGGGACTGGGCCACACCCGCAATCAGGGCTTCCCCACCATTCAGGCTGCTGGCCGAGTCGCCTGTGAAGATCACAGAGCTTTAAGGAACTGAACTGCCACCGAATTGAAACTGTATTTGCCATTTTCACAGTACAGAAGTACAAGTACACTGGAATTCTTGCACGGTGGCTTCAGTCAAAATTTAAAAAAAACAACAAAGACTATGCAGGTCTTACTATAAAAATTAAATTATCAAATAGACAAAAATATACAGGTGGCTGGAGTGTCAGAGGTTCTCAGATATAGAGAACCTCATTATAGAGTTCTCAGATATAGAGAACCTCATTATAGAGTTCTCAGATATAGAGAACCTCATTAAAGAGTTCTCAGATATAGAGAACCTCATTATAGAGTTCTTAGATATAGAGAACCTCATTATGGAGTTCTTAGATATAGAGAACCTCATTATGGAGTTCTCAGAATCACATTGAACATTAATATTGACATTTTACTGATCATTAAGGGCAATAACTTGGTACATTATGGCAGCTTTCATTCATGGAAAATCCCACCTTAAATGTAGGAGACCATGGCACAGGACCAAGAAGGCAATAGTCAAATACCTGTATCTGTCTGAGAGAAAGTGGGCGGGACCTCCTGGCTTTGATTGACAGGAGATTCTCGAGTCAGGTGAACAACGTCGTCTTTACTGGCCAGATGTAAGTTTTTGAAGTCTTCCAACTCCTCCTTAGAGGGAGACACCATACGCATCAGCGCAAACCCTCTCAAGAAATAAAACGCTGGTGAATTAATCCAAATGGAACTGAAGACTAATCAACAAGATGAATTCAACTGTGAAAGAACTAAACCAGAAATAAAAGACATCTCTGATACAATAAATAACCTTTCAGAGCCATCATTAAGTCCTCAGTACATATTGCATTTTCTTGGTTTCTGTGGTAACTACTCAGTAAGAGAGGAAAGACGGTAAATTACAACTAGAATAAATCATGAGCGTGATGTCAAAATGTGGCAGAAATTCAGAGTAGGTCCCCAGTAAGTCTCCCCATGTAGGGCAGAAGTGGCACTAAAATGAAAAGCTTGTTAGATGAGACTGTCAAGATAATGGCTGCATGTCCAGGAGCTTTTTATAGAAAGGCTTCATTTCTGGTCTTAAACCAGCTGAACATGACAGAGAAATAGATACTATCCTTGGAAATGTGTGGCATTTATACCTCCACAAGGTGGCGCTGTTTGACTCAAGGCTGAGGCACAGGACTCAGGCCAAACCCTGGGGGAGTGACACAGAATCACAGCAGCTGCTGCCAAAGTACCGTCACTAATAACCAGCTTGTTCGGATTACAGTGCGAGCGACCTGAACGGGGAATGCCTCTCGTTAATGAGCTTGGCTGAACGTCATCTCCCTCACAAAGTGCACTGTTAGACGGCGTCGGTTCTGCGGCTCACCGCAGGGCCCGGGACGTCTGCCTGGCTCTCCTCCATCCACAGGTCCTGCTCATAGCAGTACAGCCCGTCATTGATGGCCTCGGCCTGGTCCGGGGTGATCTCGGCGCGGGTCACAAGGTTTCCCGCGCAGTCCCCGCCAGGATGCTTTCGTAGGTGCGGGGGCGTCTGCGTGACGATCAGGATCTTGTTGACGTCGCGGTCGTCCAGCTCGTAGTCGGAGTCGTCCTCGGACCGGCTGGAGAAGGCGCTCTTGCGCAGTTTCAGTCCTTCCATCTCTTCGTCAAACAGGAAGTCTAGCTCCTCCTGCTCTGGCTCCCCCTGGCTGGCCTGAAGCGCCACTGCAGAGATGTCCTGCACAGGAAGGAACACACAAACAGATAACCCATAGTGCACCACTCCAAGCAGCTACATAGACCATTGATACCGCTCGGCCTGAAATCCAGCTTTCAGTCTATATTCCGGCAGCATGATTGTAGCCCAGTGGTCAGTCAGAGGGTCTGCTGTCCTGCTATCAATCCACAGTCTAGATTCATTTATATTTCCACAGGAGGCCGTGCACGTCAAGCAACATCCAAACTAAAATCTACCAAAACACAAGTAGACACACCACTCCCTCATACAAAAGACAACAGACGAAGAAGTAGAAAAATTGAATGAATGGACGAACAAATAAATAAATAAATATGCCCATTACTTCTTTTGTTATTTATTGTTACTATTTTTCCAAATAATATGATAGATCCAAATGATAGACATGGGAATGAAAGAGAAACGGTTCAGTTTACATAGTAGCCACTCATACTGGGAGTACAGAATATGGGACGGATCACTGGGAATTCTACAGCTGTTTCAGTACATTGTTGTACACTTAAGATTACATCGATTCTTCTGACCAGTGATCTTCATGACAGTCTGTACCAAATGCATTAACCTTGATTTTAATGTAGCAGGAAGATTATAAATAGATCATAAATACTGAGATACACATGTTAACCCTATAGCTACACCGACATTGATTCCGCTACGACGCCCCACACGGCGCACCGGCATGCAGGGGGGGGCTGGACATGGTCACGGACAGAGCTGCTTTACCACGGGCGTTCCTGGGGTGGCCAGCTGGCCCTCAGCCTGCATCCAGGACGGGGCCTCCGGGTTGGGCAGACGGGTGGAGGGCTCCTTGCAAGGGGGGGTCCGGCTGCCGGGTGGGCTAGGGGTCAGCTGGGTGTCGTCAGCCACTCGGGATGGTGGGGGGCTGAGGGGCAAAGCTGCATGAGCAATAGCACAGGTCAAAGGTCATAAGTCAGGGCCTGGAAATCTCCTGTACGTCACATGCTGTCCAGTACAGCTAAACCTCGACCATTATTACCCAGTGTTACCCAAAGCTGCTTAATTCACCATTTAATAATACACAGACCTCAGTATAACATCAACGCCTTTGACAGAATCAGCCACAGCCGCTGTGTGACCTTACTGATCATGCATTTAATTACAGCCACAAGCCTCTTCTGAGAGCCACGAATGTTTTATCATCACACTTTGTTTCCCTCTTCGAGGGATCGCTGCCCGTCTCACCGGGGCAAGCTGAGGATCCTTGTCTGGGGACAAACTCAGGACAGTGGACAAGCTGAGAGAAGTCAGTGGGGGGCGTGGCCACAGCAGACAGGCCCGGGATTGGCCAGCGCTCAGGTTCCACTCTTCTGCGAATCTTCTGCTCAATCAGCTCCACTTCTGTACTGCCCTCTAAAGCCTGGATAGTCACACAGACACGCATGCAAACAGTCAGGGTTCACTCTCTTAGGCAGAGCTGGCTAGTGTCAGGTAGGGCCCACTTCACCCTCCGAAACGATTCAAGGATTAGTGAGCTGGGCATTCAGAGAAGCCGTCTGGCATTAACAGACTTTGTACTGGGCCGTTATCTTCGCACTTACGGCCCTCCTGTTAGCTGTAACGTGTCTGGCCACTCTGCTCTGTGCCTCTCATTAACTAGGTGTTTTTGTCCACAGAAATGCGGCTCCTGGATGTTCTTGTGTTTATCTCAGCACCCTAGACGCTGCGATGTGTGAGAATCCCACGAGGAGCAGCTGTTTCCGAGATGCTGGAAGCACGTCTGGCACCAACAACCATAACACACACAAAACCACTAAGATCACGTATCTCAGCCGTTCTTATGCGCAGCCAGAAGGTAACCGGGCCTCCTGACCCTGTCTGTGTGGGGCATGTATTCAGTTACAGCCATGTGATTCGCTGCTTGTTAGCATTAGCAATCAGGCAAAGCTTGTAAATTGGTGACTGAGTGTCCATACAGACACAGACACTCAGTAATATATAAGACATATAAACACAGAAGGCCAGACTCTGGAAGACTGTATGATGAAAATGGATGGGTCTCCAACTCCGGTCCTGGAGAGCTACTATCCAGTAGGTTTTCTGTCCCATTTGGCTTCTGATGAGCCACACCTGGCCCTGGTATTTACCTGAGAACAGGTGTGGCTCATCAGAAGCCGGGTAGGATAGAAAACCTACTGGACAGTATCTCTCCAGGGCCGGAGTTGGAGACACCTGGTTGAGGAGAGCTTTGTAAGGGATGTGGAATAGCTTGTACCGCATAGATGAGGCTGATGTCCGTGGTCAGTGCTTGCACTCTGCGGAAACTGGCGATCAAGGAGATGGGGAGGAAGCCATGTATGTCCATCTTCCTCCTCAGGAAGAAGTCTCTCTCCAGGTTGTCTGGGCTGAAGTAATATTCACTAAAAAAGAGAAGAGATGGAGCATTCAGGGACATGGTGTCAAACATATGGAGAGGCCTCCTTAGGTCCCACAGCACGCTGTGGGTTATGACGCTCGACAGGAAGAAAACCTGACTGTTCATAAACTGCTGAAAATGTCATCCAGTTTCAAAAATACCTCCATTCAGCTTCTGAACCACTGAACTCCAGCTGTGGATCACTGGATGCCAGCTGTGCTACTCCGTAAGGCTCCACTGCATAATCGCAGCCCAAAGCAAACGTCTGGGTAGTTGGTCTGGGTGCATTTCAGTGCCACTCACATCTGCCGCTTGATGTACCCCTTCAGTAACTTCTCATCCACGGTGTACATCTGGACCTGGGAGCCGTCGTCATAATAATACATCATGCTGGCGTTGTACTCGGCAGGGACCCGCATGGCCGCTCCGTGTGACCGGGGCTCCCTGGAGCTGTAACTGTGTCCTAGACAAACACGCTCGTTAAACACTTTACTCCAGGACCCCGAGGCAGCGTGTCATGGGCCTGATCAGTCAGCGCAGTTACCAAGTGACGGGTCCAATCGCGAGGAGATCCAGGGCGACTCACTGTGTGTGGAGAGCGAACCGCCTCGATCACGCCCCCGTCCTCTGCCGTGAGGCCGGCCTCTCCCACGGAAGCCTCCGCGCACAGTGTCATCATCGCTGCGCGGGCTGGAACCCTCATCCTTATCCTCCCTGTGTTCCCTCCTCCAGCCTACAGGGGGCGATGTCTCTTTTGGTATCACTCTTACCTCCTTTACTCCTGCTGTATTGCTGCCGCACTCATACCTTCTCTCTTCTTGCTACACTCTTACCCCCTCTACTCCTCACAACTCCATTATGTGCCTCCGCCTTGGTCGTCTCCTCCTTGCCCTCCTGGCTTCCCTTGCTCTCGGCGTGTCCCGTCCTGCTCTCCACCCTGTCGTTCCGTCGTACCAGGGGTCCCTTCCTGGTTTGGCTGCTGAGGGTGTTTTGATGCTGCTGCAAAGCAAAGTGTGATACGTCACCCTCCATCTCTTACCATTACAATCCCAGGATATTTCTTAACTCTCCCTTCCGATTTCTATCAGTCCCAAACATGTCTACAAATCCGTATCGACCCCCAACAATCTCACGTAGCCTCTGCCTAACCTAGCAGAACCCAGGATTGATTAAAGAGCAAATTTCCAGGGTAGCATGCTCAAAGGCGATCCTAGGGTCTGTTGGGGCCCCAAGCAAAAATTCACTGGGGGCCCCCCCTCTAACCAGTTTTTGTCATCGTTTTAATAAAATTGGCTCTCGTTCGCCATCTAGTGGCTTGGGGACCCCAAGCAGCTGTCTGCCCTGCCTGCTGACAAGATGGACCTCTGAGCATGCCAGTGCAGGGGTTAGCACTGTTGTCTCACAACCCTAGGATCAGTGTTCAAGTCTCTGCTAAACTGCCCATAGATCAGAGTGTGTCCTGTAATGGGTTGGGACCCCATCCTGGGTTGTTCTCTGCGTCTGTAGGCTCCAGACCCTCTGTGATTCTGAATAGCAGAATCAGTTACAGAAAACAGATGGATGGATGATTCAGTCCACAGGATAAACTCAAGAAAATATCAATGGACTCAGTGAATCTTGGGGATTCAATGAAAGTCCTTCATTGGATTGCAGGATGCCTGAGTGAGCTTTACAGTACTGTAGCATATGATTAGGAGTCCTTAGGTCACTGGCGGTCTCATCGCAAAAGCAACAAAAAAAATCAACTGAGTGACTTTTGGGAATTTGCTCTTCAATTATTGAACGCAAACCCTGTACTCGTGAAACATACTGCAACGTATGAACTTTAACTCCATCACAAGAAACATTAATTTCGCAACTCCCATTTGTTACAAATATGATGCAAATGACAAAAAGTCATCGCAATCCACCCAGCACTCTGGCGAAAGTCCGTAAGTTCATAAACCTCTTGAGACGAAGCCCGTGGCCTCACCTCTTTTTGGGCAAGTTCTGCAGGTGTGGGCCAGTTGCTGTTGTCACTGAAGTCACCTGGCTGCGGTGGAGAGAGAGGGAGGTTTCAATCAGCTCCATAGCCTCACAGACAAGCAATATGTCTGCCAGGCGGCTCTACCTGCTCCCACACGATCGGCAACATGTCACTTATTGTCATATGCCGATTTAATAATGCCATTTATTTACAGGAAATAGCTTCTCTTTTGATATACTTGATTATTTAAAACACGTGTAAAGTACAGAAAAAGAAATAGAATGAGAAAAATTCTAAAAACCACGACATAATAATATGTCTACATAGGATGATTTTTCTGATTATACACTGTAAGGATTCAAATAAACTTTTGGTGCTATGTCATAATGCTTATGATGAGGTCACATTTGTTGTCCAAAGAGCCATTAGCTATTAATACAGTTGTTGTCTTTTGTTCACAGCCTCCCAGTGGATATAATAGTTTCTCTCCTCTCTGCTCTTGTCACCAGGATTTCGGTAGTCTAGCACTTCAGCCCAAATTCAGATTTTGGTCATCATGGAAAAATCACCAATAATCAATAACAGAACACAGAATAAATCTTACCTTGCCCGATTTCCTGGCTTTGGGCTTGCTAGCACGAATGACTCTGGTTGGACTTTTCTTCCCTGTAGAAGTAAGAATTCTATTAAATTTAGACTAACCTAACTTTTTAAATAATGAAGCGCTTTTCATATGTTCCAATGAAATTTTACTTGACATTACTATTAATGGTTTATGCAAATACCAGGTCGTCTTAAAGAAGGGTGGAGGAACTGTGGGGGACGGGGATATACCCCCCAGCCCCCCAATATTTAATTTGGTTTCAATCATCCTCCAACAATAGACAGATCTTTATATTTACATTTTTTAATTGTGTCCCTGGTATTCGCCCTTTTCATTCGGTCTTAAACCAAAATTACATCATGTTATTCAGCTAGAGGCAGGCAGGGGGCAGCAACGCTTTCCATCGTTCCGCTGTGCGGCTTCTATATGCACGAAAGACACGTGAAATAAGTACAATCGCGATAGATTTTCATTTTCAGCAAATGTTGACATTTACGTAAGGAGAGAATCGCACGGTTTTAAAATTTTGGTGCGTGTTTACATGTACATAGGAATTCTTTAATTTTACCATATTGGGATATGTGCTTCTTTGAGACATACACAAGTAAAAGCAAAGCTTGGAGTGAGCCATTTATCTAATACCCCTGGAGCATTTTTCAGGGGATTAAGGGCCTTGATCAAGGGCCCGAAGGCAACATAACTATTCCACCACGCATGGGATTCAAACCCACAACCTTCCAAAACAAGTACTTAGGCCTGACATTCTGGGCCACCCACACAGAAGCTTAGCATGGCCCATAGCCATGACTGTCATTAGCAGCATGCGTTATAGCGACCTGAGCTAACAGGCCAAGGGGTATGCCGTACGTGTGACTCGCGCATTATAGACCTCAGCTGTTAGGCATAAGTTATTGCATGATCCTTTAGAATGTTACAGTGAATCCATTTCTCTATTTTGAAAATGATTGTGTTCTCTGAAGATTCTACTTAACCATTCTACCAGTTTCTACCATTAGGATATGCAGCAAATAAATGCCATTTGCAGCGATACGGCCCCCGAGCTGCACGTGAACGCGTGACTCATGCGGGTATTTTCCGCAGCTTCACCGCCGTGCACACTGCCGAGCACATACGACCGTAAAGGCAACTGTGCGTAAACATGGCGGGGGTGCTTGTGGTGTTTCAGGGTCAGCAGAAACGTCTGTCCCTCACCTGTGCCACAGTGTTTCCCAATTTGATGTTTAACTGCAACTGGGCTTGGGGGTGGTGAGGCGGCCAGAATGTGCCGCTATCGGCAGACCAATAAATCTCACTAAAGCGACCTTGACATGCTACTGATAACAACTAATTCATAAATAACTAGAGGAAGGCTGCAAGATTTTCTGCGTATGCAGTAAGACTGTATCTAATGATATTGTAACTTTTTTTTTTTTTTTTACCAATCCCTGGGACCTTTCCGATATACCTGAAAGATTTCAGTTAAACAGCTGCAATAAAGTACATATACTTGACAGTTACTCAAACGACCTTTGTTTGATTTTCTTATCTATCTTTATTTCGTTTTAGACAAGAGGTAACACAAAGTACACTTGTTTTTACTAGCAAATCAAATATCGTTGTCAAAAGCTGGCTTTTACGAATTTCACTGAAAGGTCCGTTTGATCACAGAAAGAATGTATAAATACACAGCATCCCGAGTGAGGAAGTTAGAATACGACTTGACAAGACCCGTCGATGTTATACGACCAGATCAAGAAGAAAGTTGAAGTAGCGCTACAATGAAGCGCCTGTAAGCCACGCCCCCGACGCGGATTGGTCACTTTTCATGTCCATGTATGTAAATAACAAAAATCAATGGCATTCAGATATGGTAACGAAACTGGTATAAGTAATTTCGTGAATTATTACCTAATTTCCAGCACTTCCGATTTAAAAATTTAGCAAAGTCACTTCGCCTCAAAAACTACATAAACATACCAATTAACAGCTCGCTACTGACTGCATGTTACTGACGGTTATTTTACATATTGTTCTTCTAGTATGTTTTTTTTGTCGGGAACACAGACCCACTAACCTGGTTCCTGAACGCTGGCGTTTCTTGTCTCATCGGAGTGGCACTGCCTTTTTGTCCATGGGTTTACTTTCGGTGTTGGTGCTTCAATTATATTTTCACCTGAATTCCCCCCTTGATCTTCACTGCCGTCATTTTCTGCGCGATCCGGCTCGGTTCTGCCTATTGCCCGTGTTTCCATGACCCCCTTCCCCCGGCTCCTGGAGTCGGATTTAGGGTCTTCGTGCCCCTCCTCTCGCGTCAGCCGTAGGTCCACAGCCACATTTGCTTGCTCTGCTTTCTGAGACCCCGAGCTGGTTTCCGTCTGCAGTCCGCTGTCACCTCGCCTTTAGTTTCCACTTCCACGGGTGTCTCGTAGTTCTCCTCCCTTCACCGTTAAAATGCCGCTGGCGATTCTGCACCCCCCGAGCTCTGACAGTAGACGCTGTGTATTTCACTTATAACAGACACGGAGTAATACTAATTTAAGATATACGTCCTTAAAATTTCCGTGTCTTTTTGTAATAATCTTGTTGGCAAAGTAAATACCTACTAAAAAGCAGTCTAAGTCCTTAGATAAATTATCATTAGCTAGTTAAACAACTACCCGAGTAGCTGTAAAAAAAAAAAAAAATCAAGACTAAAAACAAGTATATTTACTGGCAGGACGCGCTACTGCGCCGCCGCCCGCCCCCAGCGCGCCGCACTGAAATCTGAAATGGACACGTGTGAATGCTGGTGCTTCTTCACTTTTTTCCGTGCAAGCCACCCAGTATCACGATTTTATGTGATATCGGCATCTCGGGATCTATAATGACGCTACACAATAAATTAAATTCAGTCATTTACCGACACGTTATGTTACACATGTCACGCTTTGAGTGGCGATTAATTTACTGGCGTTAGAAAGCTGAATCTTGCAAGAATCATCTTGGCAACCAGTGGCCGTAAATATTGTGAATAGTCACCCTTTAGCCAAAACAAAAAACTGCGGTGTGCTTAGTGTTTTAACAACTTATCTCTAGAAAAATCAAATGTCCGCGGAATGTCCCCGCTTGAATTTACAGTCTAAATCCAGGAAAGAGGGTTACTCCTTTTCTTACATTCATGAAACATATTTAAAAGCAAACTGCAACAGACCGCATAACTATAAATGTAAAACAAGATTAAGTTGGCTGGAAACAAACCAAGCACAAGGAAGCAGGAGGAGCCGCGGCACTGAAACGTAGCGGGTTAAATATAGTCCGCGGGACCAGCGGCTGCAATGCGAGATGCTGGCAGGAGCCGCGGAGGGTAACGGCGGCTCGGTGCAGAGCTGCGTATAACGAACGCATATCATTCGCTAGGTCCTATCAGTTTGAGTTGGGGTATTATTTTATTTAAAACGAGATAACAGAGCCCCATAGCCAGAGACCCGCTGTATATATTAATGTTTAAATTTTAAAACTTACCCGGAGCAGAATACTAACTGAGCCACTCATATTCCAGGTGGTAAAACAGCTCCGAGCGCTAGATACCCCCCTCTGAGAGCTTCTCATAGGCTTTGAGAGGATCTATTTTCATTAATTTAAGGCCGTATTCATTGTACCCTGAAGTGTCCCCAAACGAGCTTGATGGGCCGAATGGCTTCCTCCGGTTTGTACTTTTCTTATGCGTAGTAATTGGGAAAACATGGATCGAAGCTTTCAAGGTTTCAGCAATATCCACACCGAAACCCAGTAGCACCATAATGCATTCCCCGTTCGCTACTCTGCCTTAGATAACGGAAAGGCAGACGGTAAATCTTAGTGGAGCGTCACCTCCTGACTGCACACCCCCAAGACAATTACGTTCGCACAATCTTCAGATTCACCGTCACTTTTAAATGTAACCACCTTTAATTTTCTGCAAAACGTGAAAAATTAGGATATAAGACCACTTACAAGACTCTTTGTACACACAGCTTCTAGATGTTTATTGCTTAAGTTCATTTTATCTATTAATTTACAACTGATCGAAGCTATGGTATAGAAGTATGACAGTGTAAAAAAAAACATTACAGTACAAAAACATTAAAAATATAAATTCCTTTACATTATATTAATAAACTGTACAATTAAAAGTATTTACAGGCAGAAAGCTTTTCAGCGCCACCCTGCTGGGCAGGCCAGGAGTCCCAGGATGGAAGACAAGCAGTGCAGCTTCTCTTTGACATGCTCAGGAAGCTTCTCATTTTCCTTGTATCTACAGACAGGAAGACTAGTTAGCATTGCGAAATTCTGGTAATTTTCCTGTTAATTCCTATATATTTCCATTAATTCTCATGGAAAGTTTCCAACTTGGAATATTTCCAAAATTCCCCAGCTTAACTTCCCACAGAATGGAAAGTTTCTGGAAATATTCCACCCGTAGTTAAAATAGTTAAAATACACACTTATATTCTGCTCAATTGAACACAGAGTACATACATTTATTCTGTTTGTCTTTATTGTAGTACTTGCCGTATGTTCTGAGTCTCCTTTAAAAGTACTATACTTACTATCTGTACTTCACATCACGTTCCTACATTTATTAATTTTAATTATGAGGCAAGCTTGTGGTCAGAGAGCCGGGTCAGCCAGTATCCAGTGGCTCAGCAGCTGGGCAGCAGCGTATTGCTCAAGGGACTAAGAGTGATATGATCACATGGGATTCAAACCCACAACCTACTGGGCTGCATACCGCCCCACTGTATTTACAGTCTATACTATGGGTTGTCCGTCATGTGCACAAAGCATACAAAAACAAATTCCTTGCACGAGCGCTTTGCAACATAATGTAGATTCGGTTTTAAAGTGGAAGTTTACTCAAATGCTGAGCCACTCCTATAGGCCAGCATCGTACGTTAAGATGGGTTAGAAGCTCATAGCCCTACCTGGTGGTGTGTCCCTCAGGGGAGGTGTAGCTGATGGAGGAGACCCCTGCCTGGACCTTGAGTTGGGAGCCATCGTTGAACTGCACCCAGACTTCCCCGCTAGTTAGCTGCGGAGCACCAACACCAAGAGGACCTTAACACTAATTCTAAATTCTAAATCTCCAGGGAAACCAGACTACAGGAACAAGTGAGGCTCGGGACAAAAAGCCGTCCTCTAAGGAGAAGTGGGCGGTACCTGCGAGGCCCAACCGATGTTGGGCACAAACACAGACTTCAGGATATTCCCCGCGTTGGCGGAGGGTGGAGAGCGACTCTTTGCCAGGCTGGCAGAGGTGAAGTCTGAGCCACTGTAGGACATCATCTGAAAGACAGGAGAGCGTCGAGATGCGAGACTGACCATAGAGGTTAATGGCAGGCAGCTGTAGCGGGGTTCATCCAGGGACGCGAGGTCTCACCGAGGGGGTGATGTGAGGTTGGTGGGGGGGCTCCTCGGCAGGGCTGTGGGGAGGCTGCCTGGTCTGGGCCGTCTGACTTGTGGTGCTCGGGACCTCGGGATGGATGGGTCTCCTGGAGGAACCACAGAATCCAGACAAAGAGGTTAAAGAATGACTTTGATGCATAACTGCCAATCTTATAAACAGCTGACACAGATTTATATCTTAAGACAAAATAAAGAAAAACATTGCAGTAAATATCCATGTCGTCGTCTATGAACATACCGTGTGCGTCCCAACATCTGACGTTACACTAGAGCGTCAGTGGGGGAGGGATTTCAGTAGGAGGGACGTTACCTGCCGACGACGATAGGGAAGAAGGGTGTGGACTTGGCGCTGCGCCGCTCCTCCGCGCCGACCGCGGCCTCCAAAGCCAGACACAGACGGTGCCCCTGGATAGGACGCAGGAGCTGTCAATCTTCACAAGGCACTCGCACACAATGAGCCAATCTAAAGCCTCCCATACCAAGACCCTCCCACCCAAAATGGATACAACTTGCGACTAAAAATTCATCTTACCACTTCTAAAGCAGGGACTGGCCAAGTACTTGCTTTCAAAAACTCGGTCACACATATAAATATCCGAAGTAGAATATTTTTCCGTATCAGTTTCAAATTGGGCTTCTACAGGGCTCTTCTTTGGGAAGCCACCTTGCAGGGAGCTGAACCAAGATGGCCGACGGTGTCGGTGACGCTCGCGGTACCTGGTCAGACAGTTCCACGTAGGCCCTGCTCTCTGGGCTCAGGCCAGACAGCCCCACGTCCCCCTTCACCGTGAAGGACTTCCCCGTCCTTTCCACCACGCGCACCAGCTCTGCAGATCTATGCGTCTTTGCTCCTGAGGAGATCCAGCAGCCCATCAGCACACCTATTCTGTCCATTCTACCTAGACGCGCGTTTTCAGCGGTGAGCCTGGCCTCTATCACATCCAGCATAATCAGGAGTTGGGTGTTGAGCCTCACTCTCAATATCCCCCATATGAAAGGGTGTTTCAAGCACTGAGGTCTATGATCAGACCTCAAAATCGCTTACTTTAATTCTAAGTGACCTGGTGTTCGAAACCATGATCTAAGAAAACAGCAGCCGCACTCACCGTCGTAGAAGCAGACCTCCAGGTCGGCGCTGGGCGAGTTCTCCATCAGCATACACTTGGCATACTTCGTGTAAAGGGTGACTTTTGGCGTCTTCGATTTAACCAGCTGAACAAACTTACTGGCGTACTGATACTTCTTCCAGTATTTCTCTGCGAAGACGATTTAAATAAAAAACACATCAGCATATACACTTACAATTCTGCCATATCCAGCACTGAGAATTACATCAGACGGGACTGGTTCTGGTTCTGGTTGCTGGCCCGAATTGTTCATTTTGCCCCCATGGAATCATTGGCTTTGATAAATGCTTACAGGGATGTTCAGGGTGTCTGGTTGGTGGGGGAAGGTTATTAGTGCTCTGATAGTGGTAAACGGGGCACCAATACCATCAGTCTTTACTGCACATCATTTAAATGACAAATTCCACCTCTTCCTTACGATTTCTTTATGCATTGAGCAGACATCATACATGACATTAAGGCTTCCATTCTGTTTACCAGGCAGGTCCTCGTAGCTGCAGATGAAAATATCTTCAGGTGGGGTAGGGGGGCAGTCCAGGACGGGGGGACCTCGACCTTCTGCCGGCTGGTAGATGGTCACCTGAGGACCAAAATCTCACTGTGAGGATATAAACCGAAAGCACGCTGCAGCTTCAGTCTCCGTGACTGTCACATGGAGGGCAGTAGGCCAGTCACCCACCATAGAGCCATCGCAGGAGATCCGGAGCACCTCCTTAACCCTCTCCTGGGAGCCCTGGCCCTTCAGCAGCTCCATGCAAACCTCGCCTGTCTCCAGGATGCTCACCTGGATGGCAAAGAGGACACCACATGTACCAATGCCGCCGTCTCTGCATCTGATCACACTTTCAGGATGAGATTCATCTCAGATTCCCAAGGGAAGCCTTGGCCCTTGTAGTGAGCTGACACTGAACACTACACTAAATATTATGTCCTATATTAGAACAAATAATAAATACGGAGCTCAATAAGCAGAGTATTGCACTAACAACGCAAAGGTCATGGGTTCAAATCCCAGGGAGCACACAAATTGCATGATAATAATAAATGTAATTTACATTTATCAATCAATTTAGCAGAAGGTTACTGACAACTATTTCAGTGGCTCTGTATGGGCAATAGAGGTGCACTAGTTCTTTCAGGGGTCTTTGTTTTTGTTGTGCAAAATACAAATTTTATGATTATACAATGTTTGCAGTGCCAGCACCCACCTGACCACAGTGTTCAAACAGCTAATGGTAATGTTAGCCAAGGCTAAACCAATGTCTAGCGGAAATCCAGCAACAATGCAAATCTTACCGCGTCTTCCCCAGTGCTAATGCTCGCCTGACTTGAAGTGTTCACCATGCTAATGCTAATCTGACCCCAGTATTCAGGGAGCTAAGGCTAATCTGACCCCAGTATTCAGGGAGCTAATGCTAATCTAACCCCAGTA
>JAODLC010000054.1:6280075-6298505 GCA_026781145.1 Hippopotamyrus pictus | reverse complement strand
CTAACTGTACCTGTATCTTTTGTGCACACACATATCCACACAGCCCCTAACTGTACCTGTATCTTTTGTGCACACACTGTCAAAACTGCACACTTTCATTCTACTCTCCATTTTTTTCCATGCCCTCTTCAAACTGGAAGACTTTCCCCAAGGCTGCCATTGGGGATTCTACACGTTATGCAGTTCTCTGGGTTACTAGTGATGTCGATGTTAAAACATAAAACACCAGTTATATCTCCTTGTACTGGCCATGCTAACATTGACGGCACAAAGCAGAAGCTTGACTCGCCCTTTACACTACCAGCTTATCTCACAGACTTGTCCCAGTAAGCGCCCACAGCAATACTCCATACTAACAAATGTTCTTATCTGCAGAACCCAGCCAGCTGGGTAACAGCTGACAGAAGTGTTTTGAATCATTATCATCACAAAAACGACCACAATACGACAAGCTGCTAAACTGTCAATATTACAGACACTATTAATAGCTTGATTGCCTACTTTAAACCTTAATTTACTATTGGAAAAAGTTCTCCCAATAAAGAAAGCTGACGAATTTATTTCAGTTGATGTCAGACATGAGTTGCAATTCTTCACTCAGGCTAACAGTAAGTTCCATCCATCCATTTTCTCTATCTGCTTATTCTATGGAGGGGGTCTTGAGTCTCTCTCAAACACTATGGGTCCAAGGCAGGAAACCAGCCCATCACAAGGACATTCACACCTATGAACAATCTGGTAACTCCAATTCACACCCTAATAAAACAGCACAAGGAGAACATGCAAACGCCACACAGCCAGGGCAAAGAGTCACACCCTGGTCTCCAGAGGGGAGAGGCAACAGTGCTGAGCACTGCACCACTGCATCACTGCATCACCCTGACGGCAAACGCAGCAGTAACTATTCTGATAGCTTTGCTGGCACTTTCGGGACGACCTGTCTGACCAAACTAGAAGGCAGAGCTAGAATACAAACACAAATAAAGAAACCAGCAGGGACCCAGCATCGTTTAATTACAAGATCCATCCATCCATCCATCGCTTATCTCAAGCGAGACAGATTAGTAATGAAGGAAATTAATTTCATTAAATGAATTTAGAGGCTGGCAATGTGAGAGGGGCGGTAGGATATAGCTGGTTATAGTAGTGGTTAGTTAGTTAGGCTGAATGGCTCAAGAACGCAAGACCACAAATCAGACCGAAAGACGCATGATGCTTCAGCCTCAGCATCAGCGTCTCCCAGGTGATGCATGTTAACTAGGCTTGTGCGATGCTGCATTCCGTGAGGCACCTTCAGCAGCCCGAAATAATCCTCTAGAGTTTCTGCTGATGTGGATGTGGGAGAAATTGAAAGAGTATTTGCATAAAAGCACGATCTAATCAATGAAGTGTAAATGTAGCGCAAAACAAACGGACGGCCAGTCAAACGTCGAGATCTACACGCCTGCAAACAAACACGCGCGGAGGTTTGGTCGAGACTCACTTGCTTGATCCATCACGGTTTTCAGTGGCGCCTCCACCCTTAGAAGGTAGTGGGCACACATCTCCTCGAATTGGCCCCTGCGGGAGAGCCAGACGCCTCAGTCAGCTAGCCACCTCTGGCAGCTCCCCTCTCCCCCCAACAGAACACGCCCCCCTCACCTGTTCATCTTGCTCGACACGTCGATGTCGTTCATGAAGCACTCGATGTTGAGCGGCAGGTCGGAGGAGTTGGCGCTCATGAGCTTCTTGAGCTTCTCGCACTCCTGGTGCAGGCGAAGCAACGCTCGTGGGTTCTCCTTTACGTTTAGCTTGTATCTGGTCCGGAACTCCTCACAGAAGTAATCCACCAGGGACTCGTCGAAGTTACGTCCCCCCAGGTAGGGGTCAAAGGCCGTGGCCAACACCTGGAAGCATCAAAGTAAATACTTTTAGACACAAAAGAACATAACGTCACTGTCCAATGAAAAACATGCATCTCCAAAAATCCATTTTTTCAGGAGCGTGAAAAACATACTTTTTCCCCAAACTACTTTACGAAATAAACGGAAAACAACGTAATGAGACACCTTTAGCACCAGGAATAGAAACCTATCCTTAAACGGGCGTTAGTGAATGATTTTAAATAGATCGTTATTAGAGAGCCATATACAATGTCAGTGTCAACTAGTCTTGCTTTATACTCACAATTAACAACGATGTCTGTTAGCTAGCTATCAGCGTCAAGTTGTTAAAATTAGCAATATAAAGTAATCCACACAAACGACCATCATAAATAGAAATGTTAAATAGCACAAACATAAATACTAGTTAAATAGATGACATCATAAAGCATTTTTTCATCGGTCAGTTACATCAGTAGACAGAGGAGAACGGGCTCATTCCATCTATAGCAAAAAAGTTACAAACGTCAAAAAGCGGACATGCACGGTTTTCACTGGGCGGCGCCGATACTTAGCATTAGCGCGTGAGAGGCAGCGGACCTTGAGCTTGCCCTTGTTAAAGGAAGCGACGGAGATCTGGTAGGACGAGTGGCCCATGTCGACGAACACCACGTTGCGGGGCTTCTCCTCCGGGGCGGGCAGGTCCTGCTTGTAGATGCCGTACGCCAGAGACACTGCAGGCCGCGACAGAGACACAAAAGCCTCAGCTTCCCACCCGGAGGTCCCGTCTCTGCGGTCGCTGAACTTCATATCCGCACCCTAACCATAATAGATACATCGAACTGTATGCTCTCACTGTATACAGCCGGTGTGACAATAAAGCTCCGCTCGACGTGAACTTGTTGGAGCACGGACCAGCCTCTGGTGTTCAGGCCCTCGATCTAGACCCTGTGACAATCCCCCCCCATGGGACCAACTGCATCCCAGGCCAGGGGTGGGGGGGGACACTTAAAAAATACTCCAGTCTCCACGGGATGCCGGCCTACTTTGGATACATCTTTAAAACTTCAGGGTAGCCCCAATAACTGCTGCTATAAAGCGATTCCTTTAAATTTTAATTTACTAAATAATCTCAGCCCCGCTCAACGTGAACTGTATATCTTCAGGCTAAAAAAATGCAGACACGTTCAGTAAAAGCAGCTTCTGGGGAGTCTGAGGGCGTCCCTGTTTATCATTTAGCGGCTTTTACTCTCAATTACAAGACGGTTGTCAGTCTCTTGTTTTTATTGAGAAAATAAATCTGAACAGGCAGCCTGAAGTCAGGGATTAAGTTTTAATTCATGTCATGACTGTTGTGCGTTGTGAGGGGGGCGGGGCCAATGTCAGATCCGGCAGGTGATTGGATGTCACGATCTTCCTCCCACACACTTCTTTCCTCCGTTCGTATGCAACGAGGTTCTGTGTGTTTTTTTTTTTCCCCACCTTGGCTCCACCCATTCAAACCCCAGTCCTCTTTAGCCTTTAGCTACGACCCGCCGACTCACCCGCGGTCGTGTCATTTATCAGCCGCAGGCAGTTCAGACCCGTGATCTGAGTGGCGTCCATCACGGACCTCCGCTCGGCGTCTGTGAAGAAGCTGGGAACCTGCAGAGGACACCCCCCCCCACCCCCGTGGATTACCATCAAACCGCAGCAAAAGAAAGCTTAAGCAATCCTTCAGTAATCCCAGCCCAGCCTTAGGCCTCAGTGGAACTACATTTCCCAGGAGGCCTTGCTGCAGGCACCACGCCCAGTAGCCGTGCCGGCGCCCACCGAGATGACGCAGTCCACGACCGGCTTCTTAAGGGCGCTCTCTGACGTCTCCTTCAGCTTGGTGAGCAGCATGGCCGTCATCTGCTCGATCGTGAACACCTTGTCCTCCTCCAAGTACCGCACCTGTGCGCAGAGAGGCCCCGTTCGGTTACCAGGCGGCCTGGGGGCACGGTGCCAGGCAGCTTATAGAGCGAGGGAGGGAGGGATGGGGGTGCAGACATCTGCCAAGTAACTAATAAAGTGCTTAAGCTAAGTGTGGTGATTCATTACCGGCACCAGAAAGAACCAAGGTTCATGAACACAGTAACCAAAGCAGGGAGTCCAACAGCACCTCTGTCAGATAGACAGAGAGAGAGACAGACAGAGAGAGAGAGACAGACAGAGAGAGAGAGACAGACAGAGAGAGAGACACAGACAGAGACACAGACACAGAGAGAGACACAGACAGAGAGAGAGACACAGACAGAGAGAGAGACACAGACAGAGAGACACAGACAGAGAGAGAGACAGAGAAACAGACAGACAGAGAAACGGACAGAGAGACAGAGAGAGAGACAGACAGAGAGACAGACAGACAGAGAAACAGACAGAGAGACAGACAGAGAGAGACAGAGAGACAGACAGAGAGAGACAGAGAGACAGACAGAGAGACAGACAGAGACAGACAGACAGAGACAGACAGACAGAGACAGACAGAGAGACAGACAGAGAGACAGACAGACAGATAGACAGATATAGACAGAGAGCCAGAGATAGACAAACACCTAGACAGATAGATAGATAGATAGATAGATAGATAGATACCTAGACAGACAGATAGACAGAAAGACAGAGAGACAGACAGATAAAGAGATAGATAGATAGACAGATAAAGAGATAGATAGATAGATAGATAGATAGATAGATAGATAGATAGATAGATAGATAGATAGATAGATACAGAGACAGGACAGAGAGAGACAGACAGATAAAGAGACAGACAGATAAAGAGATAAATAGACAGAGAGAGACAGACACCTAGACAGATAGATAGATAGATACCTAGACAGACAGAGACAGACAGCTAGACAGATAGATAGATGATTAGATGAATAGATGACTCTGCACAGATACAGAGACGCTGCAGCCGCATATCCTGCACCGACACGCCACCCGCCGTAAACTTCACCGCCCTCGCTGCCGCCGCCCCGACCGTGACAGGGCTCTGTGGAATGTGGCGCACGCTCGTGTTGCCACGGACGCGTCGCACAAACACGGCTCCTAAACACGGTTTTTAAATAGAGCAGACTTAAGTCAATCTGCTAAGTGTACATTCCCGAGGCGCAGAGTGACCCCTCAGACATGCAAGAAGGCATGACGCATCGAAACAGTGATTTCCACTGGCAGACATTCCTGGATGCCGTCCGTGTGTCTATTTCCCAACACTGGGCTTGATTATCCCACGGCACCGAACGCGACTCTGCTAGTGTCGTCTGTCGGGGGCCCACCTTGATTCCAGTCCCCCCGTTGGGAAGCTTCTGCAGGCTGTAGGGCAGCTTGACTCGCTCTCCCTGCACAAAGGGGTCATCGAAGGCCCTGCCGTGGAACTTCTTGAAGCCATGCACTGTGTTTTTGAAGTTTGTTATAATCTGGGGAAAAAAGATGGCGGCATCAGGCAGAAGGGAGTGCGTGGTGGTCAAGCACGGGGGGGGGGGGAAATCACATCAGCAGATGGTAATACGTAACAAAAAACAGACAGACGCACAGTCCCTAAAACCCCTGCAGACGGACACTGTAAATGTTCAGGTTCCTCGTCGAGAGATTTTCACCATTTTTAACTCAATAATTTTAGATCTACGTTTGATAAGGACCGTTTAGGCTCAGTGCTCTGCATCCAGAAGCCCACCTTTCCCGAGAGCCAAAGACGGCTGTTCCAGTAGTTTTTCGTTTTATCTGCAGTTATAAAAATGAAAATTTACTACTGAGGCTCTTAAAAGTACAGCGATCTTACCACTGGGACTCATTTTCTGTCATCCTTAAACTCATGAATACTGGAGTCTAGATCAGAAACTCAACAAAAAAAAAAAAACACTTCTGCACATTGCTTCGTAACGTTTCTTGACTCTGCAGCCATTTTAAAGGACAATCCCTCGTGTGAAGCACTATAGCCTCATAGGACATGTTCTCAGCCTGAAACGGCATTAATCGCAACCTGTCCTTCCAAGAAGAACCTGAACTATGTTCATGGTTTGAAAACTTGTCTTGATCATTCTCACAAGCACCTAAATCAGCCTAACAGTGAACAGATGCACCAGAGCGGGATGAGGAACACGCCTCCTTTATCGTGGGGACGTCACCCCCGGACTCGTGCGGCGTTCGTGTCGGTCGGCCTACCTGGCTTTTAGCTGCGTTGCCGATGGTGCGGTTTTTGGACGCTAACGACACACAGGCCCTGGGAAGACACAAGGAACATGAGGGGACGTCATCACGATGCCTGAAAACCACGAGCAGAGCAGGTGACGTGTATATTGCATACGGGCCGGTGAGAGGTGAGGGTTATACGACCTGATCAATGTGGAGAAACCTCATTATTTAACCAGTTACTTCATCAATCACCTTTATTTCCAAAAGATGAGCTTCCTTGATTGATTTCCATAAGAACTTGACTAACGATTCAACCAACCATCCATCCATCCATCCATCCATCCATCACCTACCCACTTACCGAGATGTGAGGTGTTCTAAGCAAATCTAACGTGACTACACCAACTAAGAACCTTATCATTCTACAGCCATTTGAAGCAGATCCTCCACACTCCTGTTAAAGTCACAGATACTCAGCACGCTCTCCCATACACATAAATGCAGTCGCGCAGCTAAGATCGCGGCCCAGAGTAAAGAGGTTCCTGGTCAGTGTTCCTGAGCTGGCTGAGGATTTGGGGCCCCAATCAGTACTGTCAGTCAGGGCAGGAGCCTCCGAAAGAGGAGAAAAAGAAATCGGAATTGATCCTAGGAGGATGCATCCATGCATCCATCAATCCATCAATCCATCAATCCATCTTCCAGCTGCATAGAGCACAGGGTAGGGCTACACCCTGGATGGGACACCCGTCAATCAGAAGGCACACTGACAACCAGTAATGTTGAGATACTGACATGGGCAAACTCTAGATGCACAGATCAGGGGTAGGAATCAAACCCACATCCTTGCTACCCACGTAGCCACATGCTGCCTGGAAATATGCATCATCTTTTAAATGCTGAATGAGCCCTTGACAGGTCACGCCCATCTCTGAGAGCAGCTCCCGGGACGGCTCCGGGCTGTGGCCAATCAGGGGCACGGGCGTGGTGGGCGGCGCCGGCCTGTGGCCAATCAGGGGCACGGACGTGGTTGGCGGCCTTTGCCATCGCGCTCCATCAGGGTGACGGCTGGGGTCACTGCCCTGCTCCCATCAGCACTTTAGCCTCCCCTCGTCCCCCCATCTACCCCCCCCTAAGTCCGACACGCACTGCAGTCCTCCGCCTGGGGGGTTCTTAGCATGATCCAGGGGCTCCTGGCACTGCAGAGAAGCCTGGGTCTGGCAGGCCAGTGATGACGCTACGGAGGACCTCCAGCACAGAGCGTCAGGGGAAGCACTGCGGCAGCAGCGACAGCACTGCAATGGACCCCCGGGACTGTCCTCAGCACGCCCACTGTGTCCAGTTACCCAGGGACATCAGCAGAAAAGCAGGCAGCTCTGTCTACAGCTGCACTCCTATGGAGACCCTCTCAGCTTAAAAGTACTGAGAAGATTCCCTGTAGCCTTTGAGAACCTTGGACTGGGATTTGATCAACAAACTGTACTCGAGGAGTTCCCCAGTGGGCTAAGCCTGTGTGGCTGTGATCTGAAGATTGTTGGTTCAAGTCCCAGCCTTGGCAGAACAGTCACATGTCTTTGGACCCTTGAGCGAGGCCCTTAACCCCCCAGCCTCGAGGGTGCCGCATGTTGGCTGGCCCAGTGCTTTCACCCCCCAAGCTATGGGGGGCAAGACGGGGTCGGTGAAAATAATTCTGAATTCTGATGTGCAAAAGGGCAACTGAAGGATCTATTATTATCACCCTCCTCACAGAAAGTTAGACGGCTTTCCATCTCAGCACGTTCCAGGCTTCCCCTCAGCAGAGCTGTCCTCTCAAAACCTTCACTGCTAAACCTAATGAATGGTCAGTACATTAGGAAAACCTGTTTGTCAGTGCAAACAGTCTGCCTCTCCAAACAGAGAATCATGTGACCGAAACTTAATATACCGCATGTAGCGCGGAGGCAGGGTCATGAGGTCCAGTTACAGTTTGATGAAGAATCAGTAGACGGATTCGAACGTCGTGTTATTGTTGGTCCGGACTGGTGCCGGCGTCTCGAAAACATTCGCCTTCCTGTCAGTAAACGTTTTGAGGGCGAGAACGTCTCGCTGATGAGGCAGAGCAGACTAGGCACACTCGTGAAAGCTAATTGAAGGCCAATGATAACACGTCTGTGCACCGTTGGTGCGTAGAATGGCTTCTCTGAAGGGAAGCGTGAGCAGGAGCCAGAACTAGGAGATGTACCCAGTAAAATGGCTACTGATGTGCGTGTTTATGCTGGAGATGAATTGCTACATTGTTTGTCCAGCGTGGAGGCGCATGCTGCTGAAAGATCAGATACGAGGCCACAGAAAGATGATGATTCAACAACAGCATGTGCTGGTTATCCCAAGCTGAGCTCTTCAGTCCGGTAACATTTGCACGCAGTTCATACGGCAAAACTGGGAGAATTTCCTCCACACTAGTAATGTTCTCTCCTCGTAAAACCAAACGAAGCATAGCTGCACGAGTGTGAGATTCGGGCCCAAAGTCATGAAACTGGCATCAGCGGGCTGTTCGTCCCGCGCCTGTTTATACGGCGGAGTCTGGCACCCTGTGACGGCTGGGAAACTTTTAAACACGACTCCGTGACCAGGGGCTAGAGGTGGAATGTTTCATTAAACCCCACCGCGGACGCCACGATTCCACCCTCACAGCCGGCATCAGGGAAAACCAGGCCGCCCAGCGTGCTCTCGGAGCTCGGTCGCATCTGCGGCCGCCGCCTGGCACAGGAGGCCGCAACCTTTCTAGGCTGCGCTACTCTACGGCTGCACCGGCATCCAAAACCGCCTTATTAGGTTCTACACGGAGCCTCCGATTGGACGGCCGCTTTTCAGACTTTCTCAGAGGGTTTTCCAAAGGGGGGGGGGGGGTTAGTGGGGGCGCATCACAGACCTCCCTTCTGCAGGGGCAGGGATGGAGGTTGGAAGTTAATGTGCAGTTAATTTCTGATTCCACTGGGGAGCTCACTAAAGAGCCCAGAATTAGGGCAGTAAGGCGGAACAGATCACCTTGGAAGGCGGTGGAACCTCATTTAAACATAATCACTTCTTAAACTCAGTCAAGCGACATACTTCTTCCCTCGGTCCCCTCGTGGCCAATCACGTCAAGCGAAAAGCTGATCCCGCCTCGCCGGACAAACCTGCGCCTCTCTCTCACTGACCAGCTTCCTCGGGCGTCCGGCTGGGAACCCAAAGCCAATCAGCATCTCGCTCCTTCCCCAGAGGCGACGCGCGTTACCACGGACCGGATGGGAACTCTGGCAATCGACTCAGAAGCGGCAAGAATCAGACTTAAGAAGCAGCTTCGACAGTAAAGGAACGTGGTGTGGATCGTTTCACGAAATGCAGAGGCGGCGATGGTTAAGGACCAGAACGCGCAACTAAAAAACTGCAACACTGCAGTCAACTTTCAGTCATTAGTCTCGCGAGTTACACCGCAGGGTGACCTATGACCTGCAAGTGTACAGGTATCCCCGCGTGCCTATCTGGTGGTAAGTAAGGCCTTCTGGGTATTCACGGGTTGGGTAATTGGCTGTACAGGGAGGGACCAAAGTGATGCAATACAACTTTCTGACACATCAGCAGCAATCGTCTTATTTGGGAGGGGTCACGGGGAAGAAATAAAACAGAGATCTATATTACAGAGAAAGAGCGGTGGCTGAAGATTCTGGTGTTGTGGTTCTGAGCCTCCAGATGTCGTTTGCAAGACGACAGCTTTGCAGAACATACATGCACGGGGATTTTGTGTACATTAGCAATATGTCAAATCTGGAAGTCACCAACCCCTGCTAATCACACTCAAATAAATCAAAAATCACCACAGAGTGAAGGGTTAACTTCATGTTAAGGGGGAAAAAAACGGCAAAATATAAATTCAACAATATTTTGGTGCAACGTCTTGAAAAGGTGCTAGCTTACAATATTTGCTGTACACCATTGTCAAGCTCACCCACTAATATGCAGCACAGCTTTGAAACGACACTGGACTGAAGGGATTTACATGCTCGCCTTTCTCACCAGGCATCACACCCATCCCTGGTTTCAATCCGGCCGAAACGCCGGAGTCTCACCTGACAGCAGCAGAGCAGATCCAGCGCTAGGAGCCGCGTCAAATATTAAACGATGTGAAACGTTTCTTACTACGATCACAGCATCGAGCACTAATCATAGAAAAAAAACATCAAAGGCAAGCACCGGGTTTTTATAACAATAAGGATTATGATAATAACGATTATGTTTCAGGGGGGTCACTGCCACCCCAGAGACACCGGGGGTGTTAGATCCACACCGACGCTATGTAACCTTGTCGGAGGATAACCACTGACATACGGCGTTAACGCGTCCCGGCTGCGCACTTCAGCGCTTTGACCTCAGGGCTGATCCAGACGACGGCGGCACCGGCGTTAAACGGGTCCCATTGTCCCTGGATGAGACGCAGTAACAGCAGAAAGGTCATCCTGTCTAGGAAAATGCAATGGAGTCAGAGGGAGGGCGACCCATCTCATGGTGGATTAGAGGGCAACCGCCTGACAGATGGAGGTGCGCAGGGATGGAGGGGATGACGGCGCCGGTGTGGCCGGCCGGAGCGGGCCGCCGGGCTTCGGGCGATACTCACGGCGTGCATCGGTCGCTGTACTCGTTGGCGATGGTCTCGATGCCGCCGCTCCTGGCTACCGCGATGTAGCAGTTCTGGAAACCCAGATCGAAGCCCACTACTGACATGGTGACGTGGGGGATGCTGACAAAGTTAATGCTGATTTCCGCTCACCTAGCAGTGCCGTTTTTTGCATAAAGGAAAAAAAACCCTTATTCCCCCACAGCCCCAAAGGGTTGGAATTTCGGCTCGCCTGATTATTTTTTCCCTTTTGTGTGCGGCTTTAAGACACTTTTTTGCCAAGCCGAACTACTAGATGTTTAAGTAAAATTAGGATTATCTAGACAGCTACGGCTGAAAGGCTGATCCCGGTGGAAGCGGATTCCCGCAGAATTCTCTAGACCTCCACTGCAGCGAGCGGCCGGCAGCAAACATGCGCAATTGCCGAGAAAAGCATGTACAGCCCAGCAAAGCCCGCCTCCCGCCTGCCCTCATTGGCTACCTGCTCTCTTAGGCACATGTCGATTGGCTTGGCATCCCGTCCATTAACGAAGGATCTAGAACTTGTCAGGGAAAAGCGGCTGAACGTCATTTTATAGACGGGCGTGAGTGTGTCTCCCTAAATCCTTGAATGTGCGATCGGGATGTACGAGTGTTTTCTTGCACCCGGGCGTCTTATCTGAGGCCATTAGCAGTGTGGCATCATATGTGAAATTGCAATGCGAACGAGTGTCTCTCATCCTGGGTCTGGAAATTGCACGAACGTAGTTGCATCATGCTCTGCGTCTTGTGCAGGTGTTGCAAGGGAATATTGACTACAGACGCTGCCGTGGTCCTTTGTATAGTTTTTTTTAAATATTAAATACATGAGCATTCCAACATATACGCAAATGAGTACTTGTCTGCAGATGTGTGAAATTAATTTGAACACTTGATCGTCTGCTAACGTGGTCATGCAGTTATTTAACATAATCGGTGGTCAAATTTTCTTGGTATGTCACAGCTATGAAGCAAATTAGACCAAGAGGGCTAAATTTAACTCATGACAACTACGTAAGCGGGAGTCATGTTTTTAAAATAACCCACTGCTTAATTATTTTAAGTTGCTACTATTCCATTAGGATCTTTTCATGTAGGGTGATTAACAGTCTCGAGGGGGAGCAATTTAAGAAGAGGAGCGCGGCCGGCAGGGAATTTCAAGTATTTGCCTTAGTCATTTTCTTAGCGGTAAGTTATTAAGGCCTACAAAGGTTCAAAGAAGTGCAATGGGGTCTTATGTTCCACTCACTGAAATAGTACAGAACAAAAGCTCCAAAAAATATTCAGTCCATAATTAATTTATTTTTAAGAGCTTTTTTAAATGGTCAGGGTGCTGTCCCAAAACCCGATGTTATGATTGACATAAATTAAACCACATGAACCCAATTTATGGAGTTAATGTATTGTATGATGATATTTTATACGCATTTTCTTTCACGACCGACTGCCCAAGCCAGAGTGCTACCTGCATGCTCGTGGAATGTAACACAACTGGGTGACGGATTTTAATTTCAAGCTTAAGTCGTCCACTGATTCGTTTGAGTTTTCCTGTTTATAGAATAATTCCTCTCTGGTCACTCAAAACAATTGCATAAGCAGGTTCAATATGTAGCGGATGAAATGATAAAAGATTATGCAGAGATTTATGTAACTCTGTCAGCACAATATCATTTTTGAAAATTATGATGAAATAGTTGCACTTTGTTTATCCCTGTGGGGAAATTGGGTAGTTTACATTGACACCTTCTTACTAAAATACACCTCAGCTAACATTTCTGCAGTTAAGGATGTTGCTCAAGATTACGCTACAAGCTATGGGATTTGACCCCACATCCCGCTGGCCTGCACATGACCCCTAAAAGGGTTTTAGGCATGCGATCCTGGTTCATGGTTGGGTCAGCGTACTCACCTCCAAACGCGGTACTACCCACAAAATGCCACTGGATCTTATTGGAATGAGATGAGCTGCTTCACTCCCACTCACCATGGGAACCTGGCAGCGGACCCGACTGGACAGCAGCTTCCCAGCGCCGTGGCATTTCACCCGAGGTGACCCGAGGTAACCTCCTCCACACACTCTTCAGCACCTCGGCTTCCGTTAGCCAGCAGTGGCCGCGTGGACGGCGGCAAGAGGAGTGATGTCATGCCCACGACTACCAACTACTATACTGGTATACTATGCTGGTATACTATGGGTTTGTTTCAGACTGTGTTGGGGTGGATACCATATATAAACGAAAGAGATTTTAAGTATATGGACCATGGTGAGGTGCATATATAGCAGTTACTATGAAGTCCTAAAATGCACTGACGTATAAAATAGTAAACCCATAAATAAAATTTAACATGGAAAATGAAACTTTGAAGTATTCACAGGCTGTGTGTGGTTACCTTTGCATTCACACTGCAGTCACTGGTTCTGATCCGGCTTTTCACTGGATTCACCTTTTTTTGGGCCTTTTTTTTTTTTACATTATGCTCTGATGTCATTCACAGTTTCTGAGTTTTGTTTACAACTTGTTCTTCTTTTTAAAAAATTCGAATCATAAGCCTACCACAAAAGTAAAAAAAGTAAACCCAAATTTTCCGTCTTGTTATATTTGATTGTATTTGCTCTATTTTTTTTTTACTACTTCAAGTTGGGAAATGTAAGTGTATAAAATAAAGTAGTGTGTGCAAAATGCTGCCCCAAAACACCGCAAGTTTGATATCGTTGACTTGAACTGAACTGCTTATAGCCCATGAAGCTGTTCTTGTATTGTGATAGTAGTATGTACTGCTTATAGCCCATGAAGCTGTTCTTGCATTGTGATAGTAGTATGTACTGCTTACAGACCATGAAGCTGTTCTTGTATTGTGATAGTAGTATGTACTGCTTACAGACCATGTAGCTGTTCTTGTATTGTGATAGTAGTATGTACTCCTGCTTACAGACCATGTAGCTGTTCTTGTATTGTGATAGTAGTATGTACTGCTCACAGAACGTCGCCTCTGCCTTGGGCTCCCCCTACAGGCACCTTCCATGTACCTCAGTGGGTCGATGTTATTCGGCACTCTTCTGTTATTCTTAATGCACAAAAAGTCTCCTGCACCATTTTCCCTGTTTATAGGAAAGTTCCATCACCAAGAATGATTTAAAGAGCAGGTTCCACACGTCAGATGACATGCTGACAGATAAATCAGAAATGTTACAAAAAAAACTCTCAACACATCATTTTGACTTTTAAAAATGTTTCCAAAATGTTTAGTTTCCACTGTATTCAGTATAAAATAAAGTAAAATATTCAGTCATTATGTGCATAATTAAATTCAGTATATATTACTGTAAACTGAACTATCGTAAAAATATGAAGTCTTTTGGGCTCTGTTCACAGTGGTAATTGGTTACTGGTTCTGGTTTATGTTAGATGTTTGTGAGCATTGGGCCCAAATATTTCTCGGAGGTTGGCAGAAAAATTAAAGTATAGTTATTTTATTTTAAAAATTCATATGTGAGACAGTTAACATCAAATTGAGTGAAGGGCAAATTTCCAAAACTTACTAGTCTACAGGATACGTTTAGAGAAAAATTCAGTAAATTTTGGTATTATTACTTGGTGTTATGCTATTATTGTAATGCTAAATACATTTGCTACTAAACCAGGGATCTGCAAATTCATTGTCCATCCTTCCATTTCCCACCATTTTTAATGATGCTGTAATGTATCACAACACATCCATGTAAAGCGCCTCTGTTGTGAAAGGCGCTATATAAAAATAAATGTAATGCCCACTTGACCTATGCAGGAACGCGGAGTAAATTTACTGTTATTAATAAAACAATTAAAAAATGTTACATCTCATTTCTCTCGGCATGCATACAGCTAACCGTGCTCACGCAGTTCCCGTCTTTAGCGACGGTCTCACAAACGCATCGTTCCTATCCGTCCAAAAACCCATTCAGTTTAATTTGTAGTGTCTGCACCAATCGGTGCTTGAACAAACGGGAATAATGAATTTAATAAGCAGGACGAATGTTCTCTGTTCGCGGACGAATACGCTTCCTTACTATAGTACCGGTTTTATTCCCGGCATCGGCACTGCTGTAGCCCTCGCTTCCCCCGCTTGCTCCCCGGATTAACCCTGTCCGGTTCAGCGCTGACTCTCCCCGCCGGCCGAGCGCCGTAACGCGGCCAATGAAAACGGGGAGGCGGGATCGCCCGGAGGGGGCTGCTGATGTTTTTCTCCGAGTATCAATACAAGACTCCTTATATCGGGCAAATCTGCTGGGTTGGAAACAGTTTCCAGGTAGACTTTCTCGGTTACATTTTGCGTGTCGCGTTTCTCGTCTTATTCTCGAAACGTTGACTGGAAACAGCGCCGGCGATTGCGGGCCTCGGTACCGGAACCACGGCGACCCACTGGGCTCATATGCGGGCTCGCAGGCGCTAAAGATGGATGGAATGAAATGCCACCCAGATAAGCGTATCTGCTTTTACTCCGTGGAAATACGCGTGCATTGATATACGGAGCATATCTGGAGAAAACGGCCTGTTTGCTGATTGTTTACAAACTAATCTGTAAAAGGAGATTATAAGACTGGGTGCCGTTTATTAGGCCGGATAGGATTGTTAGCGGGATGGCTATCTGTGGTGGCTAATCCATTAATAACTGCCTTAAATTATAGATCGCTAATAACTGGAAGTACGCCTGACCCAGTTATAGCCTTTTACCAGTTAAACCTCGTGCTGCCTAAGTATATCCATTTCTGAAATAGTTCGGGAAGGTTTAGCTAGAATGCGAAATGCAGGAATATTATTTGATTGCATAGTAAGCGTTACGGCAAAAGTCATCTCATGTTATGAAAAGGATAACTATGAAAATATTTTACGATCATTGCGTGTCTAAAGCAGGGCTCATTAACAGAGGCACCTAACATATATATTGGTGACAGTGCTTTGATGACACGGTGCAATTTAGGCATTACTTCTTTTGGAAAAAGTGCCCCTTAAAGGCGTCCAGCTCAACGTGACAGAATAAATCACTCAGCTAATCTATGTTTAGGTACCTAGGTCTGGGCTTTTCACTGAAGCAGGTCTTGTGAAGCACCTTTCTGTCCAGTACGAGAATAGTTCCTGCCCTAGAACTAGAATCTGTCCAGTCTGCTTCCCCGAAAAACTTAGGATAGTCACAACCTCAAAATATCTAAAATAAGTGGGCAGTCTTAAATACATATTAGCCGCTGCATTCATGTCTTACTGCCATCCACAGAAAGACGGCGTGAGCGCAGGTGCAACCAACTTCACAGGCAACTGTAAGAAAACGGCCGGCTGACGATGACAATCGATTGAATGTAAACATTCTGGCTTTGGCAGTAAGAGACAGAGGATCAGACGGGGTAATATTTGTTTAATTGACATCTAAATGTACATGGCGACGTTCGCAGATGATCAGTGAATCTTTATTATAGACCCTCGATCTCCGTCTCACTCCAGCAAATGCAGCAAGGGCATGCAAAGTGCCCCCCGCCCGCTGACTGGAACTTGTGAACGGGACATGGGAGGGTGAGAGCCTGCCGGAACCTCGATGCTGACCAGCAGCAGCAGCGAGAGGGGACCAGCCACCATGGTGACGCTGGTCACAGCGAGACTGCAGCAGCAGAGACTCACCGACTCCCCCTGCAGGACATACAGCGTCAGCCTGGTCAGTGTTTAGAGGACAATGCCCCCCCCCCCCCCCCCCCCCCCCCCCCCCCCCCCCCCCCCCCATAACGGGCAAATGACTGTTCCACGATCCTCCTGTCTTAGAATAAGCTCTACTTAAGCAATTTACCTTTGTCGTTTTGTAAAGGGAAGTCTTGCTCTTTTCTTGTAACTTAGGTAGCTTGACCAGAAAACTGTCTTATCAACTAAGAATCTTCTAACGACAAGGGAGTTGTTTGGTCATCCAGCCGAAATCTTGGCTCTGGGTGTCTCGCTCGGCGCTCGCCTGAGATACTGTATATTCCACCATTGGATTTCTCTGGTTTTAATGACCACACAGGACCCAGCAGATGGGGTTTGGCTAATGCCAACGATTTATGCCCGTCACTAATTAGGCTGCAACCCAGGGAGGCATAAACATGACATAGATGGAAATCTGTGTCAATTTGGAGCAGTATTGTGACATTAGGAACTCTATTTCAGGGCTCCACTGAGGCCGAGAGCCAAACTGGGAACCAGTCATTTCATAGTATCCATGGTAAGTCACCTGTGGGGTTTGTTTGTGCAGTACTAGGTTTCTTTATTAAATATGCTGTGCTTCACTATATAGGAACGACTTCCATGGAAATACAGAGTTTATGTTATCGCGACGTAAATTTGGCGCTAACAGCGGGATTCTTGCGGTTTGGGCCTAGGAGAGAGTGACTGGAATGCAGCCAGCCAGAGCTTCACCCCCAGGGCTGAGAGTCTGGTCCGGACCGTTCCTCTCCCGGTGAGGGGTGACCATGCGGCGGGGCCGGGCGAACGGGTCGGGGCAGGTGGCGTCCACGGCTGGCCCGGCCTCCTGAGCCCGAGCGCTCCATGCCGCCCGTCGCTGGCGCTGCCCACCAAACGCCACTGCCGCTCCCTGTCCGAGTCCGACAAGCTGATGCGCTGCCGGTCGCCGTGGAAACCCGGTAGCGGATCCGGAGTGTGGACGGCGGTCTCCCAGCGCCGAGACGGTGACAGCTGGCCGGAGGTGACCTCCTCCGTTCCCCGGCCCTCGTCCGCCAGCAGCGGCTTCGCGGACGGCAGCGAGAGGAGCGACATCTGCTCCCCCTCGTCCTCCTCCTCCGCGGCGCACCGCTCGTCCGACGGCAGCCCCTGCCGCTGCTTTTCCGTCTCCCAGGAGCTGCTGGACGCAGCGGTGCTGGCCCCCTTTCCCCGGCCCCGCTGCCACTCCCAGCCCAGCGAGCTGCAGGAGCACCGGAACCGGCTGAAGCGGCGCCGCGGAGAAGGGCGGCCGTGGACCCGCCCCGCGCTGGACTTCCTGAAGATGACTCGGGTAAGCCACAGGCAGGGGGCACCGTGCCACGCCACGCCACGCCAGCTTTTAAACCAGGGTTTCCCGACCCAGTGCTTGGGGACCCCCAGAGTCCACGAGGGAGCAAAAACGTGAACTGCCTGGGGGTCCCTGAGGACTGGGTCGGGGAACACTGGTTTAAACTACAAGCTCAGGTTTCCATAAGTTTATACATGTGCAGGAACCCAACCGAAGAGCAGATTTACAAACCCGCTCAGTCCAGAGGATATGTGAATGGGAAAAGTATACAAGTACCATGTCTGTGGACTTTAATTCTATGGAAATTCGATGAAGGTTCTTAACTGGATTACATGAGGACTGAGTGAGTTTTGGTTCCCACTACTATATTAAACGAGCATGCTGGACTGTAGGTAGTTGGAGGTTTCATCTGAAAAGTAAAAAACAAAAACAAAGATGGGCCAAGTGGGCTTTGGAAATTCGCTCTAAGATCGCTGCAGTCTTCTCCCTCAGGGTATACGGTCTGTTCTCTCTTGTAACTTGCAGACATTAAATTCGCTCTAAGATCACTGCAGTCTTCTCCCTCAGGGTATACGGTCTGTTCTCTCTTGTAACTTGCAGACATTAAATTTGCTCTAAGATCACTGCAGTCTTCTCCCTCAGGGTATACGGTCTGTTCTCTCTTGTTACTTGCAGACATTAAATTCGCTCTAAGATCACTGCAGTCTTCTCCCTCAGGGTATACGGTCTGTTCTCTCTTGTTACTTGCAGACATTAAATTCGC
>JAODLC010000054.1:6247244-6272872 GCA_026781145.1 Hippopotamyrus pictus | reverse complement strand
CCCCCGCGCCTACGCCCCAGCGCCGACGCCCCCGCACCTACGCCCCAGCGCCGACGCCCCCGCACCTACGCCCCAGCGCCACACACCTGCCCCTGCAGCTCCTGGATGGTGGTGTCCTTCTGGGCTGCCTGGTCCTGCATAGCCTGCAGGAGGCCGGCCTGCTCGTCCAGCACCCCGGTAAGTCGATCCACCTCCTCAGTGGCATAAGCCAGGTCTTCCTGCAGCAGCTCTTGCTAAGTCACAGGAAGTAATGCGTTAATGTCGCATCGCTGTACAGTGTCACAGCAACAACTGAGACGGGACTTTCCTTCCTCCCCAATCTTCCTCTCCATGAGACACAAACACATGTACAGGTGAGTGCAAGCTTGGGGGGGGGTCACGGTGCAGGGTCCGGCAGCTGGGGGTTAAGCGCCTTACTCTGGGGCTCGACAGCGCATGCAGTGACACTTCAAGTGACGCCATCAGAGCCAGAGTGTGGTACTCACAGCGATTTGGTCGGAGGCCACCCGGCGTTGGGATGCCTCTCTCAGCTCCTGGATCTCCTGCTCCATCCTGAGGATGCTCTTTCGCAGCTCCTCACGTTCTCCGCAGGCACAGGTGTACTTGGCCTACAGCAGAAAGGCCACCGTAAGCCCCACGCCATGTCACTGCCTGCCTGCAGGAGCTTCGGGGTCTGGAGACCATGAATCCACCATTCATGCTTCTTAACCTTAAACAGCATCAATCTCACATTCCCCTATTACAGCTAGAAGATTTTAAATGAGTGTAATGTGAGAACGCTAAAGAATGGAGAATGACACGTTTCCCCTAAAAACTCAACTTACTGACCTGAATGATCTTTTACCAGGACTCTACGTAGGTGTTTAATAATTGACGAATATTAATTTATTTGAGTACCATCTTTGAGGGAAATTAGTCAACCAAAACAGGTTCTGGGAATATTTTGCCTACTCCTCCAGTGTACTGACCTGTTTCAGCCTTTAGCTGTTGACATTAGCATCCGTCTTTCATACCATCTAATCATTAATCGAGTTAGCATAAAAGCCAGGACTCATATAAGGTGCTCGGGACTGGAACCAAGTTCCCCCCCCAGCCGAGGTACCGTGATGTCCTTCAGGTCACCCGTCAGGAGGGCCAGGCTGGACTCCTTCTGACCCAGGTCACTGCGCAGGTCTCTGGTTTGGTTTATGAGGTCCACCACATAGGCCTGTAAGCGGGGAGCGATAAGCCAGTCACTGACCTGCTAAGCCGGCAATAATGCTAACATGCTACAGCAGCTTCGAAACCAGCAGCAATTAGCAAAACGCAAGACGGACTCACTTTATCTGCCTCGATCTTCTGCTCCAGACTAGCGAGTGCGGCATTAGCCGAGGACAGACTCTGCTCGAGGTTGAGGATGCCGGCGGCCTTCAGGGGGACAAAAAGCAGAGATCAAATAAACACCACAATGGCTAGACTTCAGCGCTAAAAACATAGCGGCACTAAAACACTACAGGGCAATGCAACAACATAAAGACAGCTGCTGCATTCACGTGATCAACCGAGACGTCTGAGCTTCATAGGCTCTCCGACACAGACACACACACAGACACACACACACAGACACAGACACACAGACACAGACACAGACACACACACACAGACACAGAGACACACAGACACAGAGACACAGAGACACAGAGACACACAGACACAGAGACACACACAGACACACACACACACAGACACACACACACACAGACAGACACACACAGACAGACACACACAGACAGACACACACACACACACACACACCTGCTGCTGCGTTAGTGCGCTCAGCTCAGACACCTGACTTCTCAGCTGGGCGTTCTCCTCCCCAGACCTCACCAGCTCCCTGCGGACCACAGGACACAGACTCACACACAGTGTACTGTCAGAAGACAGAGTGCAGCTTTGGTAGTTTTGTTCCCCAAGGTACAAATAACACTAATGTTTCCCCAATGGTAGAAAGATGCACCCTTTAAGGTGCAGAAATGGACATTTACCTCCAGCTAGGGTACAACTGGCAGACCCTTGAGGGTATAGCCTAGTGACAAGTAATTGTACCTTCAGAGGTGCAAATTGGTACTTTTCTTCTGACAGGATACAGGATATACGATATCACTATTTAAAACCCAGAGGACACCACAATGCCATCAATACACAGATTACTCAGGCCAAGACGGAGGAAACAGTCCTGCGATATTAAATATTCCGGCCTGGCGACTGCGAGACGGCACTCACTTGGAGGTGCTCTCCTGGTCTTCTCTGAGCTGGGCCGCCAAGGAGGATGTATGTTCCCTCTCAGACTGCAGGGCTTCTTTCAGAGCCTGAAGCGAAAGCACATGACCCATCGCCATCACGACCAATCAGCTTAGGCTAGCCCAGAAAGCAACAGGTTACTAGGTGTTCAAAACTGAGTCGAGTAATGTACTCCAAAATCCATAAATCCTCCTTCATCTTTTATTTACACTTCCCCATATTCCAGCACCTAAAGCGCCACGTGACATGACCCCCACTCCACAGAAGCCTTAGTAAACTGCCTAGTCCTGTAGCCCGCGGAGACCGCCCACACAATGCCCATAAGGTAAACTGCCCAGTCCAATAGGTCGCAGAGACCGCCCACACAATGCCCATAAGGTAAACTGCCCAGTCCAATAGGTCGCAGAGACCGCCCACACAATGCCCATCCTGCAGCCTCTCCCCACCGCCAGCTGTGCCTGTTGGGAGGCAGTCTCTGCCGCCTTGTCCTCCAGCTGCTGTCTGCACTGGTCTGCTTCAAACTTCATCTCTGCGTGCAGCGTGTCCAGGGCGTCCTGCAGGTGGCGCCTCTCCTCCAGGACCTGCTCCGATTCCAGCCTGGATGGGAAGGAGATGAGGGTCACACGGTGGGCGTCTGTCTCGGTCGGGCAGACCGATCGGGTGATTGGGTGGGGCACTCGAGGATACCTGAGATTATCCAGCTGCAGCTGCGTGCTGATGAGGGCACTAGAGAGCCGTTCCAGCTCTTGGTCCTGCTCGCCGTGTTTTTGTTCCAGCTTGCCTTTCGCCACCTCCAGCTCCTTGTCAGCTGACTGCAGCACCACCCGGAGGTCGTGAACCTCGCTGTTCAGTACTGCGGGGGCGAGGACAGCAGGGCTGTCAGCACCCTGTCAGAGCCTTCATCTCATACTAAGCACTGGGGGCGGAGGCATCGTCACGGCTGCCTCAGCAGGGAGGGAGGTGTGCTCCTACTGGCCATCTCACCGTTTGCCCTGCCCCGCTCCTCCTGCAGTGCCGTCTCCAGGGCGGCTACGCTCTCCTGTAGGGTCTGCTGCTCCTTGGTCCAGACACCCCGCTCAGAGGAGTACATCTACACGACATGAAGGAGGAAGGGTGGATGACATTCAGGACGGAGTCAGCAGAAAGAAAGCATTGAACGCTAAAGGGAACGAGCGCCATCTATAAACAAACACGACGGCATCACGGTCCCCCCCACCTCCTCTTTGCTACGCAGGTCCTCCTTCATCCTGGACACCTGCTCCTCCAGCTTTGCGATCTGTTGCTGTAGCTTCCTGCCCTTCGCCTGCTCCTCATCCAGCTGGTTCTGGAAGGAGCCGGCTTGCTCCTGCAAAAGCCCGTCGGTCAAAGGAAGACCTCTGTGGCCCCCGCTCCGACACCGTGGCCCGGTTCTAGTAACCGGATTACCTGGGCCAGCCGCAGCTCCTCTGTCAGGGTCTCACAGACGACCTCGTTCATGTCTGGGGGCGGGGGCTCACTGCGAATGTCCTCCACGTCTTCGTCGCTGTTGCAGTGTTCAGGGCTGGACAGGGGCACCATGCGGGAGCGCAGGTTGTAGGTCTTGGTGGGTGTGGTCAGGCTCTGTCCCAGGAACAGGAAATGCCACTTTAGCGCTTAAGCATGGGGCCGATCAGACGTTCCAGGTGCAAGAACCTCCCCTGCCCCTCCGGTAGGCAGTTATGACGCTGCCAAATGTCACCTTAATGGTCTCCATATGCAGCTTGTTCAGCTGGGAAACCTCCAGGTTTTTGTGGGCTTTCGTGGCCTCCAGGATGTTCTCCAGGTGCATGTTGGATTTCTCCAGGTACCTCTTCTCAGACTTTAGCTCTGACAACTGCTTCCTGAACATGGGAACAGAGATGACATGAAGACACCTGGCTGCATACCTGACACCATGCAGCGACAACATATTCTTCTGCACAACCTACTGCATGTGTGGGTGACAAAATGCCCTTACTTGGTGACCTCCTTGTACTCCTCCAGAGCCTGGACCGTGGCAGTCAGCTCTGCCTGCTTCTGAACCAGCTGGGACTTCAGCCGCTCCACAGAAGCAGCAGAGATGCTATCCATGGTCGCCGAGGTAGAGTGGCTTGGCGGGCCTGCAGAGCAGGACAGGGCTGTGATCAGAGGTTTTTCAAACAACCAACAAATGAATCGACCAAAGAACAAACAAAACGAACCGACGACAAACAAGTGAACGAACCAAACCGAAACCACCACCTGAACCAACCAACAGACGACCTAAGTGGACTTTTCCTATGTGTCCCAGACCCAGAGTAACTATGTAGGTAACTTATGTAGTAACACAAAGACACTATACTACTTCTTCACCTCCAGGGGTTTCCTCTGCCTCCAGACAGCTCTGCAGCAGCACCTCCAGTTCGGCTGCGGTCTCCGTGTTGGCCACAGCAGCCTTCCGGACCGACTCCAGGGCCCGTAGCTGTCGGTTCTCCTCCCTAAGGCTGAAATTCTCCGCAGCATACCGGATCATGCGAGGATGCCGCTCCACCTGAGGAAGCGGTCAAGACGACTGTGGCATCGACCATACCGCTACGTCACGATGACCAGGCCTTTCACACAGAGTCCTCTACCTGATCCTTGAGTATCTTGATCTCCTGCTGAAGCTGATTCACCAGGTTCTGGGTCTCCTCGTCAGCAAGCCTGCCCTGGCCTCCCTTCAGCAGCATCTCCAGCCGCGAGATGTGGTCCTCCCGGAACTTGAGGATCATGCGATTGGAGTGGATGAACTTCTCCTTCTGGGCCCAGGCCTCTTCCAGCTGTGCAAGCTTCTGAAGCAGTGACTGAATGAAGGACAAATGTTAGCAACCCAGCCCACACAGCACACTATCAAAGCCTCATGCTACCACCACATGATCGTACATTAGTACCAATACACAGTGATTTACACAATGCAAAGCATTTAGCATCTTGCGTTCCCAGTCCCAGCTATACACATACCCCAGTAACCCATATGTATAGCCGTACAATAGCATAATCTGAAGTTTTTGCCCTGGAATGTCAATAATTATGGTCACTGCCACGCTTAGGTAAGTTCGATCCCCTCAGGCCGTCGGTCTGATGCCGTTATCCACATCAATCTCTGCTAGCGATCCGAGCACAGGTACACAGAAGAGGGCAATGCTGTACCTTCTTCACTTGCTCCGTCCTTCTCCAGAGCAGCATGGCCTCCGTGAAGCGTCTCTGGTAAAGTACCTGCGAGCTGCTCTCAGCTGGCGGCACTGCGGCGAGATGGAGCAGAATCACAGACCATTTCCACACTAAACCAGACCTCTGCACCGATAGACTATCATAGACCTTTAGTGGCAGCACAGCACCTCACAATCTAGGTTCGATAACTGTTCGACGAAGCTGGGAATGAAGCTGGGCGGAGAGAAGCTCCTACCGGCCGGCAACTGGGGGCCTCCGGGGGCAACGTCTGTTCCGCTGTCCTCCACCCTGATCCCAGCCGCTAGAGCCTGCGCCAGCTGCTCCTTCAGCTTCTTCAGCTCGGCCTGCAGCTGCTTCACGTTGCCCTGCGTGTCCTCATTGATCATGGCCTACGTGACACAGGGATGGGCTTCACATCAGTCACAGAACAGCACTTACTGTCAGGGCTGGGGTCTGCTGGGGTCGACTCCCACCTTGTTCTTGATGAGCTTGGCTCTCTGTGCGAACTGAAGGGTGGACAGCGTCTCCCCGAAGCACTTGGAGCCAGGATGCACGTTGGCTATAATGTAAGTCCTGGCGTTACCGCCCAAAGAGTCCTGCCGGAAAGAATGAGGACAGACTGTGAGGTGTATCCCAAGGAGGGGCGGCTCAGTTATTTTTGACATCAGCCTGTTTGCTTGGGTATTCCAGCACTCTCCACAAGTCTGTCTAAACGAAAACAGGCTTACCACCTAGCATCTCAGAAAATGTGCCCAAAAAGACTTTTGGCGGGAGGGTCCGACTTTCATTGCTGTTGCCATTCATTAATAATGATTAATTGCATTTAAGTAGTAACACGCACAGTGCTGTGTAAACGTCTTAGGCGGCCAAAGAAGATGTTTAAATGATGCTATTATGCCTGACAAAGAGTGTCAGTTTGGTCATTTCACAACTTCTGCTAAAATCACCCCAGTATTTCCAGCGACCGTACAACAGTCCCATGTATTTTTGACTCGACCACTAGCTCACCTAGCTAATCAGTATCTCGTTGACTTTTTTTTTTTTACTAAGTGAATTAAATGAGCTGGTGGTGAAATTTAATAAATAGATGGAATGGCTGAGGTGGCCCCTGAGGAGAGGTTTGGGAATGGAAGTCTTCATCTAGCCGTCCAGCAAGATATCAGTTACTTTTTGAAGAACAGAAGAAATTTTTCTAGTTTTTATTGTCACTCTTAATTTGCATATGTTCCAATGTTAAATTTGTGTTTCTTGTTCTTGGCAAACGTGCGCTTACTACCCAGATAAACAGTTTGAAACATTTCTGTTGGCTTTTGCACAGTACTGCACACGTTGAAGAAAAAGGCCCCCCCCCACCGACCAGCACCGCAGTGAGCCCAGACTCCTCACCCGGAGCAGGAAGGTGAGTTTGGAATCCCTGTAACAGATGTGGCGACTTTTGCCGTTGGACACGTCCACCAGAGCCATGATCACTTGACCCAGACACATCAAGGAGCGATTTATGCTGCTGGCTTCCTGTAGACAGAGGGGCGGGGCACACTGTCACCATGACAACCAAGCAGCCCAAAGTCACCCATTCACCTTAAGCTATAGGACCAACCGTGCTAAAAGCAGGACACTCCTGCTGTAAGCAATCCAAGGCATTAGCGGCTAAACAAGGAGCTCACCTTCAACCGGGAGCCCTCTGTGTGAGTGTCCTTCTGCCTCTCGGAGCCGGCCAGGTCCACCAGGTTCAGCTGGGACGTGCGAATGTTCACCACCTCGTTCACAGTCTCCTTGGATTCCAGCGTCATGGTGAAGACCGCGTGGGACCGGGAGGACTCTCGGTTCATGGAGGTGGAAGCCACTCGGCGGTTCCGCCAGCCCATGGAGAGCACCTAGAGGAGGCAGAGAGCCCGCGAGTGGGGTGCTGAATGCAGTGTCACTGCGAGATATTCCATGGAGAGCACCTAGAGGAGGCAGAGAGCCCGCGAGTGGGATGCTGAATGCAGTGTCACTGCGTGATATTCCATGGAGAGCACCTAGAGGAGGCAGAGAGCCCGCGAGTGGGGTGCTGAATGCAGTGTCACTGCGTGATATTCCATGGAGAGCACCTAGGGGAGGCAGAGAGCCCGCGAGTGGGGTGCTGAATGCAGTATCACTGCGTGATATTCCATGGAGAGCACCTAGGGGAGGCAGAGAGCCCGCAAGTGGGGTGTCTGTATCGCAACGGACTTTCAGCAGCTTAAACAAGGGGTGACTGGTAACTGGTAAAAAGGAGGGGCGGATGTCACCTGGTACGCGTCGACAGCCGAGGTGACGATCTTCTCCACGGCGCCCTCCACGAACACGCCCTTCTTGATGTTCTCACGCAGAAAGAGGCTGGCCGAGGCGCTGTCCAGAAGGTCGTATATCTGCTCGTTGTAGATCTCGATGAAGGAGCACTTACAAAGGAAGCTCTTGGAACTTCCAGACTGCAAAATGAAGGTGTCCAAGTCAGAATTAAGCAGTTCAAACAGAAACAAAATATACTATGAAATATGCAGTTAGAGGTAAAATATGAAAAACAATTTAAAATATGAAATAAAGAAAACTACAGTTCCCTGTTATTACTACCCACATGAGCTGATAACTTGGATCAGTGTTTCTCAGCCCAGTCCTCAGGGACCCCCAGACAGTCCACAGTTTTGCTCTGTCCCATCTCCCAACACGCCTGTACCAGGTCTTTCGTGTTCTTCATTGTTTGGTTCGAGTGTGCTGGGAAGGAGCAAAAATGTGGATTGTCTGCGAGGTCCCCAAGGACTGGACTGAGAAACACTGACTTTGATTAAATGACACCAGAGCGCACGGAGTGAACAGGAAGCTCACCCGTTCCACCTCCCGGCTGATGAGGAAAAAGAGACACTCGAAGCTTCTAGGTATGACGCCCCTCAAGTCGTCTGTGAAGCTGTTGGAATCGGAGGGACCTGAAAATGCAAAAACACAAGAAAACAAGTCCCAGGTAAAATTCACTTCTCAGGTCGCAGCCTATCAAAGGTCTGCAGTCCCTAATCAGCAAATCAGGGAAGCAGAATTGGAGCAAATCCATTTTCCGTCACCAAAAGCACAGTCCTTTAAAATGCTTCAACGTGTGTAGCCTTACCCAGCATCGTGAAAGTTTTCCCAGAGCCAGTCTGACCACTGTAAAAAAAAATGATCATATTAATAATTGGATGACTAGATAAACGGTGCTTCCCAATCCAGTCCTCGGGGACCCACAGACAGTCTACGTTTCTGCTCTCTCCCGGGTAGGGAACAAAAACGTGGACCGTGTGGCACAGAGCTGGGAGGGAGCAAACACGTGGACCATCTGGGGGTCCCCAAGGACTGGACTGGGAAACACTGATAGAGATAGAATAATTAAATGCTACAATATAAAATGTAGAATATAAAAACTGCTGCTTCACATGTACTTACTAAGCAAAGATAGTGCCGTTATATCCATTCACACAGGATTCCACAATGTTTCTGGCCACACTGGCAAACACAGCCTCCTTCAGAATAATAGTACAAGGATGGTTAAGTGCATATTTATTTATAACAAATAAAACTCAAGTTTACTATACAATTCCAATATTTCCTCCAAAGACACAGAAATTCACACGCAGTATTTCTCAATTCAAAATCTACAGAAATGAGGCTTGAAAGGGGAATACTGAGTGTTTTACAGTAATATAAAGTTTACTGACATAAATATACAGCCTTAACAGCTTTCGTACACAGTCCGGGAGAAGCAAAAAGTAAAAGCAGAAGTGTGAGGGGATATTTATTGTCTAAACAGCGCAGGTTGGCTCAGGCAGAAGCTCTCAGACTCGGCGCCCACATTCGGACCTGCGTGACGTCCACGTCGGCCACGTGGTCATAGGTGAACGTGCGCGGCTCCGGCTTGGCGTGCAGGCGGATGGTGTTGGGCGACGTGACGGTCAGGCACATCCCCTGGTCACCGTCCGTCGTCAGCCCGGTGCCCTGGGTGAGCGGCCGCACGCGGACAAACACTTTGATGGAGTCGCCATCGGCGCTGCTGTCGGGGCAGGGACACACAGACACGCATCTTTTTAATTAAAGTCACAAGGCTTTAAATGCCACAGTTCTTCTTAATGAGACACCCCTACCCCATGACAACAGCTGGAACTCTTGTGATCAACTATACAGTATAATGTAAATATAATATAAAGTATATATACATAGACATACACACACACACACACACACACACACACAGTGCTGTGCAAAACACTTAGGCAGTCAAAATAAATGCTTCAAGACATTTATCTGGGCCGCATGTGTAATTTTGCTCATCAACAAACACCATGTAGCACTGGAGCTACAGCTGAACGACTTGGGGAAAATATTCGTGATTTTTTTGACAGGTAATGAGAGTACAATTTGGCACAATATTTTTAGAAGTTAAGCTTCGGGTCAATATTCAGTGTTATAGTTTTTACAACATATGACGCCACATTACCACGAGATACCATCTAAATATTAACTGGTCTGTATTCTAATGCAAGGAAGAGAACCTGAATTGTTTCCAACACGTATTTATTACGTTAAATTACCAAAGACAATCAAACATAAAAATTATCATAAAAGCTGTGACTTATGCTAAATTAAGCAATACAGATATAAAATAAAACGATTCCAGTTAAAAAGAAATAAACAATAGTGATCTTGCAGCAAAGGTTGCTTGGACCCCCAATGACCTAGACCTGCCGTTTCCGACACTAATGAACGTCAAAACCCTCTTGTCTGCGCTAATGTGCCGTTAGTGTTAATAACAGCAAATCTAACACCCTCAACCAAAAAGCCGTATGATTCCTAACAGAGTGGCTGCTTTGTCCTGAAATGGTACAGTATGCATTTATGCATTTTATGAAACGCTAAATAAATGGATGTAGTTTATTGGTGATCTCATGTTCAAAGTTTATGCTTTTTTACAACTGTATAATGTCAGGCAATAAATCTTATCGCGCATATCTCTCTCTCTCTCACACACATATATATATACATATAAACATCGTTTTCTTTGACTGCCAAAGACTTACGCACAGTACTACACACATTCATGCATATATACATCCTCAGCAAACCACACGTACGTTTTCAAACATACAACTTATTTACTACAACACAATCGCGTATTCTGTAAAATTTACCCAAAAAATTAACTCAGATGGAAAAATTAAAGGACTGGTAACATTTTCGTTAGTTTAATTTTGGGACGATGAACGATTCTGTCGATTCCCGTGTGGTCAGCTCGAGCCAGTTAACTGCCTTTTTACTATAAATCAGCTAACCTTACCTGACAGCTGTCTGTTGTGGAGTCTCCCCGGACTCTGTTAAGTGGAAAAGCAAACACCTTATTAAACCTACTACCCCCAGACATATATCTACTTCACAATTTCGCGGCTATTCACACATTTATAAACGACTTTCTTCCATATTACGACTATAATCAAATTAACAAACCATCATGAAAGATGTTCCACAGGTAGCTCCATATCGGATATGTAAACATATAAGTACATTAAACGCCGCCAGCTCTTCTGCGTTAATTCATCCACACACACTTTATATAGCATTACAGGGGCTGACTTACCTTTCCCCTTCGTACTCATAGCGCGTTATTACAAGTTACCTGCAGTCGAGCTAAATCACATACTGAGTAAACAAGCAGTAAAAACCAAAATGGAGCAGTTTCGAAATTGGCGCGCAGATGCCACTTCCGGTTCTGCAGCTTCCGGTGCCGGAAGGTGGCGCTCTAGATCCCACACTCCTCGATTGACGCGTTGCGGAAGTAGATGGAGCCCGGTAACTGAAAGTGGAAGTGGGTTGAAGGTTTGGCTAACATAAGATACGAGATACAAGCTAAGTTATTAAGAAAAGGGTAAGAATATTATAAATCAGTTTTGTAACACGCCTGCTGAAATAAAGTAGATACATCGATTAACGTGTGTGGTGATTATAAATGCTGTTTCTGGAAATAAGATTCGCAGAATAAACACATTGGGGGATGAATAAATATTTTGACAGGCTGCTGTTGATATCCTGTTCCAATCCGAGCTGAATCCAGGCGAAACGTAACTGGATCCATTTTTTATCGTAGACTATGCATCTAGGTGTGTCTGAGAGAGATGCACACCATTACCTGTCTGCCGGATTGTTTGCCCTGGTTAATGTGTAAAATTGTGCTTGTCGGAACACGACCAGAAGTCGCAGAACGTCTTAAGTAGGCCTGTATGTTTTTATATATTCTCATTTCCACATACCTAAGTAATATCGCTACTAACATTTGTACTTGAGGAAAATATCTTTCTTAGATATTAAGATATTGGACATTTCCAGAATTTCGTCCAACTTGTGAGAAGGTAGTTCCGAATGGGTTTTCCTAACCATAATGATGCAGTGCATCCTAAGGGTAACATTGAGAGGCGAGGGAGCTCTGTGCAGGGGTTTATAAGACCGTGACAAGCTGGGATAAAACATGTGAGCGCAGCCTTACACAGTCTTTTGAATTTCAGCCCAAAGTTCTTTCAGTCATTGACCTGCAAACCTACTGTTGAACATAAATAAAATCAAATAAATCTACATTGAAACTTCATTTCTCTGCAGTAGAACAGACAGATCAGATGGAAAGTTCTGATTCAGCAGTGTCTGAAAGTCAGACTGATCAGAGCCAACAGATGGATTCACAGTCTCAGGAAGCCACTGAAGCACCTTCGTCCAGTTCTGAGACCCTGGACACGTCAGAGGAACCTGAGGCTGCGGTCAACGAAGGGGCCAGTTCTGAGACCCTGGACACGTCGGAGGAACCTGAGGCTGCGGTCAACGAAGGGGCCAGTTCTGAGACCCTGGACATGTCGGAGGAACCTGAGGCTGTGGTCATCGAAGGGGCCAGTTCTGCTCCTGAAAAGTGAGCTCTGATATTTCTAATTAAATATGATTTATGATGAACTTTGTTTCATCTTAACACTTTGGATCACAAGAAATTGATTTTTAATTAAAGAATTAAGCTACTCAGTAGCATAATGTTGTTACATACTATACAGTTATACAAAACTTAACTATTATAGTCGTATCACATTTTTTTTTCTCAGTGATATATACATAGACATGTATTGTACCATGATGAATAATGAATTATTACTGTATGCATTTGGCATCATCCAAAACAGAGATGGAAATTCCCGTCCAGAAAGTAAAAATCCAGACCAGGATTCTGTTTCAACCAACCAGTTCAGCATAAAGAGTTAGTCATATAGTACTCAAGAGGTTGGTTGAAACAAAATCCTGGTCTGGATTTTTACTTTCTGGACCTGAAATGTCCACCTCTGATCCAAAAGGACGAAGAACACACTGTACTGGGCTGTTACTCACCTCAGATTAACTGCAGGTTAATGTCAGAGCTTGTTATAATGTCTGACTGAAACAGATTTTCTCTTTACATGTGCAGAGATGGTTCAGTATGACATACGGTTCTTTGTTTTATTCACAGGGATGATCAGCAAGAACAGGCAACGGCCAGCGGTCTTTCCGGAGACATGGATCTGTCGTCCCTGTTTCAGGTATGATATCTTGGGGTTCTCCTGTTCACCTTGTAGATGAAGAATGCTGATGTATTTGCACTCTGATCCCATTATAAACCAGTACATCTGCACTCATCCACATAGAACTGTACACTCCACCCCTCACCAAGTACCATTCACATTTCTTGCCCTGTTACATTGCATTTATTTTTTATTTATTTAGCAGAAGCCTTTGCCCAAAGCAACAGACGAGTGAGGTAGATAGTACATTACAACCATATAGCCGTCAACTAGGTATAAATGCAGATATGCTGAGCAATGACCAGTAAAAACGCAAGTTGACATCAGCGCAAGAAGCCAAAACACTGGTCCTGATGTTTTGGCGGGTGGCTGCAATCTGAGGTGGTTTACCAAGCACACGGCCACCTGTCTGTCATCTGATTGGCCGACATGCGTATGTCCCAGAAGTGCCATTTTCACAACGTCATCAATAATCATTTGTTACTCATCTCTTACAGAAACTGGAGGACAGTGCGATGAGTCTCCTGAGGGATGGGCTGCAAAAGTCTAAGCAGTATCTTACTGATGACTGCCCAGCAACCTCTGAGTCCCCAGAGGAGGACGACAGCAGTTTGGATGATGAAGACCAGATGCAGGAGAGCTCTGCCAGAGAAGGGATTCAGCTCATTACAATGCACATTCTGAGGAGCATGAACCAGAAAGACCTTGCAGATAGACTGGAGAAAAGTAAGTGATCTGTGCTGCTCATCGTAAGGTGTTCAATATCTGTGAGTTGCCATTTTATTTCAGTACCTGGCAGATCAAAACCATAATTTGTATAGAAAATAAACCATGAAAATATTATTGTTTTGTAGATAACTATTACTAGATGAGCAGCAGAAATAGTGTCTAGTGCAGGGCTCTTCAAGTCTGGCCCTCGATTCCAAATCCAGGCCTTGTTTTCAGTTCTCCCAGGTAGTTAGTTTAATAATTATTGATTCTGATTGGTCAGAGGCTTCACACCTGGCTCACAGGTAGAGGAAAGCTGGAATATCAGCAGGGCTCAGTCCTCGAGGACCGTGATTTGAATAACCCTGGACTAGGGGCTTGCATCAGATCATCATGTGATCACTAACTAGCGTGCCTACAGATAAAAGTTCATTTTATTCATCTTCATAATGATGTTCATGAGTCTATTACTTGTCGGTAATGTCTAATTAGCATGATAGTAATTCGGTTAGCCTTGAAGACCCTTTCTATAAGGCGTAATGCATTGTTAAAGTTTACCAAGTAATGCGAGTGTTAGTTTTCAGAACATTGCTGTAATTTTATCTTCTCAATTTACCAGATGAACTGCAGGTTGCATGTCAGCGAAAACTTAGACGCAATCTGAAGAGAAAGTTTGAATGTATATCTGAAGCGAAACCAAAACATGGAAATCCAACACCTTTAAACAAAATTTACACGGAGCTCTACCTAACTGAGGGTGGGAAAGAAGGGCTCCCCAGTGAGCAAGACAGAATAATGCAGGATTCACAAGAGAGTGAGATTAAATGCAAGGACATTTTTAAACCTTTACCACAGCATGTCTCGCGTATCAGAACCGTACTGACAAAAGGAGTTTCTGGTGTCGGAAAAACATCCTCTGTGCAAAAGTTCATTCTTGACTGGGCTGAAAAGAAAGAAAATCAAGATATTCATCTCATATTTGACCTTCCGTTCCGAGAACTGAACTTAATAAATGATAAGGAATGGAGTTTGACAGACCTCCTTCAGTATTTCTTTCCAGAAATCAAAGTATTTGGATCTGTTGATCTTAGCAGTTACAAAGTGCTGTTCATCTTTGATGGCCTTGATGAGTCTCATCTTCCTTTAGATTTCCATAACAATAAAAACTGGTTTGATTTATCTGAACCAACATCATTGGATGTGCTGTTCACCAACCTCATTAAGGGGAACTTGCTTCCCTCTGCTCTCATCTGGATAACTTCCCGGCCGGCAGTAGCCAATCACGTCCCTCCTGAGTTTGTCCATCGGGTGACAGAGATACATGGGTTCACTGATCCTCAGAAGGAAGAGTACTTCACAAGAAGTTTTGGTGATCACAGAGTGGCCAGCAGAGTTATCACGCAGATGAAATCTCTCAGGAGGATCTACAGTATGTGCCACTTACCAGCTTTCTGTTGGGTTTCAGCCACTGTCCTTGAGAGGCTGCTTAGTGAAGCAGATAAGGGTGAGATCCCTAGAACCCTAACTCAGATGTACACACAGTTTTTGATATTTCAGACATCTGTAAGGAATCAGTCGTATTCCACAGAACAACTGAGGAGACCAGTCTCATTTTTTGAACCGGACAAAGAGTTTGTTTTGAAACTGGGGAATCTAGCTTTCCATCACCTCCAGAAAGGAAATGTAATATTTCACGAGGAGCACCTGAGAGAGTTTGGTATTGACTTCAATGAGGTTTCAGCATTTCCTGGAGTTTGCAAAGAAATCTTCAAAGAGGAATTCGGACTGTATCACGAAAAGGTGTATAGCTTTGTACACTGGAGTATTCAAGAGTACCTCGCTGCTCTGTATGTGTTTTTGTCAAACGGAAACAAAAAGCCCATCCTTAGTGAGATGACCTCAGTGGATGCAGAAAACACAATGTCTCAGTTGATGAAGAATGCAGTGGATCAGTGTCTACAGAATAAAAAAGGACACTTGGACCTGTTCCTCCGTTTTCTGCTTGGTCTTTCAATGGACTATAGTCAAACTGTCCCACAAGGCTTGTTGACACACATGAGATGTTCAGATAACATGGAGGAAACAGTCCAGTACATTAAGAAGAAGATCAGGGAGAATCTCTGTCCGGAGAGGACTATCAATCTGTTCCATTGTCTGATTGAAATGAATGATAGTTCTCTGGTGGAGGAGGTCCAGACCTCCTTGATGTCAGGAAGACTTTCTGCACAACACCTTTCACCCACACATTGGTCAGCTCTGGTTTACCTGCTGCTGATGTCAGAAGAGACGCCAGATGTGTTTGACTTGAAGAAATACATAATGTCAGATGAAGGCCTTCTAAGGCTGCTTCCGGTCCTTGAGCCTTCCAGAATAGCACTGTAAGTACTGCTCCGTACATGTAACATAAATTAAAAAAAAAAACATGTATGAAGAGGTGTTGGCTAGTGATAGCCAAATGAATGAAGCTTCCTGAACCATTTGCTGTACTTTCTGACACCACTAGAGGGTGCTCTCTGTTTCAAAAAAAAAAAAAAAAGAGCTCAAAGCATGCCCCAAAGTAAACCAAGAGCACCATCTAGTGAAGCCTCATTTGGCCATCACTAGTGCCCTAAATTTATTCAGTTATAGTCTCGGAGATATTAAAGACACAAAAATAAAAGATAATAAAAATTGAGACCATGCCAATTTACGATATATTGTTTCAGCATCGTCATCATGATGTGTGTATACACAATAATCTCATTGTATTTGTCGGTACTGCTTTGACTTTGACACAACTCACGCCAACATCAGCAACTCATTTGACACACAGTATTGGTAGTTGAATGTTATATTTGGCGGTGCTTTATTTTGTGTAATTTCATCTCCTTTTTCTATTATAAATATCGCATTATTACTCTCGGAAATTTCACATATCACAATGTGATATAGTGCAACGCCACAGTTGACTATTTGATTGGGGCAAAACCCAACCAGATAATGAGAATCGTTATTTTGAAAGCAAAGGCAAGATGCAAGTGGAAAGGATGTATTATAACATGATTCTCTCTTCAGACTCAGTGGTTGTAACCTCACCGAGGACAGCTGTACGGCGCTGGCCTCAGTTATCAGCTCAAGCTCTACAAGGCTGAGAGAGTTAGATCTTCGGTACAATGACCTGCAGGATTCAGGAGTGAAGCTTCTCTCGACTGGTCTGCAAAATCCTCTATGTCGTCTGGAGAATCTGAGGTGAAGCGTTTAATGAAATCAGCTCTACAGAGAACATTGACACCGTCTCCCATAAAAAATTCTGAAAGCATTGACAGACTATTAAAGAGAGTTTTAAATGGCTAATACTATACTATAAGTTTTATATAATCACTAGTTTTCTGATGCAGTGCAAATAGTAGTTGTGTTTTTCACTTGACCAATTGGGAGTTTTTCTCTGCCGCCCTGCAGGCTGGCAGGCTGTAAAATCACAGTCAAAGGCTGCACTGCTCTGACTTCAGCTCTGCGCTCGAACCCCTCGAGCCTGAGGGAGTTGGATCTGAACAACAACTATCCTGGGGATTTAGGAGTGCGACTGCTTGCTGCTGTGCTGGAGGATCCAAAGTGCAAACTGCAGAAGCTCTGGTGAGGAGAAAAGGCCATCGTATCTCGTCAAAGTCTGGATTCCGTATTACTTACAAATGATGTTTGCTACTGGCTGAATTTAAGCTGTTTTATTTACGGTTTCAAAATTAAACATCACGGCAATGATACTGTTTTATTGCACCAATTAGTGATATTATAGTTCTTTGTGGTTACTTTTAAATCTACTGAAATGTAAAAATATGGAGGTAGTATTAAGAGAAGTACATGAAGAAAGGAAACATCACCTGTGGAAACATCTCTATGGTTGTGCTCTGGGTAGCCGGGGATACACTGACAATTGATGTATCTGCCGTAGATCCTTTGAAAGCTTTGTACGCAAACAACTTTTAGATTATAATGGTCTTACGTGTGGAAGATCTAAGTATTTAAGGTCAAAGGTGAGAGTAGCGGCACTGAGTACACGGGCGACCCGCTCTCTGGGTAGCTTCTTCCCCCAGAACATGGCCGTCCTAAATATCCACACGTAGTAACCCACTGTACTTTATGTCCTTATTGGCTTATTTGCACACGCCCCAAAATGTGTCCGCCTCACATCTTGTCTCACCCTTATTTATATACAGCTCCTCCCCAAACCTATCGTAAGGTGAGAATGCATTTTAACGCAGGACACCCAAGCTAACAAACATAGCCTAGCCTATAGCCCACCTTAAACATGCGTATAACACTTACAGTGGCCTGCAGCTGGGCAAAAGCATTGACACAAATTCTATTACATAATGAAATGTTGAATGTCTCATGAAATTTATTGAATAATGTACTGAAAATGAAAAACATTTACCCATCGTAAAGTCGAAATATTGTAGCCTAGGGAGTGTCTGTACACGTTTGTTTATTTTTAAATAGCACGATTTCTTATTTTCTCTGTTTTCATCTTTTGGTGTATTTTGACTACACAGTATGTTTAAATAGTGTACTCGTTCTACCACAAAAACAAATTCCTTTTACTTTTTTTATATATACGGCACATAAAAGGATTCCATTGATGTCTGTAGAGCCTTCAAAATCTCTATGTTTATTCAAAGCGGGTAAATGTATTCTCTCAACTCGATTTGGTTGATTTGAGTCCAGAGTAATGAAATTGTATAAATCAGTGTAGCACCTTGTAATGAAAAACGTACTGAAATAACTTCATGACCAAGAAGTTGTGAAGAGTGAGGTGAGCGATAACTTTCTACCCACGTTGCTGCAGGCTGTCAGGCTGTGGGATCAGAGAGGGAGGTTGCGCTTCCTTGACAGCGGCTCTGAGTTCAAACCCCTCACACCTGAGAGAGCTGGACATAAGTTATAACCCTCTAGGATGTTCAGGAGTGAGACTTCTCTCTGCTGTACTGGAGAAGCCTGACTGCAAACTGGCGAAGCTCAGGTAAGGGTCACGCCGCACTGCCGCAGTCACGTACCGACATGTACTGCAGAACATTTAGCTTCGGCTCATTTTCTCTACTTTCCAGAGGGATACTGACATTTTTTGGACTCATTGGTATATTTTTCATTTCAGGATCCATAACCAATATGAAACCTGCTTCAACCATTAATTGGTGTGAAGACGCCATTTTAAACATCAAATGTCTTCTTAGAGTTCACTGATATATACGTGTTTCAGTGATTATGGTTATTTTAATATTTAATGGTTTGGTTGTTTTAGGAGAGTCATGCCTGTGAGGTTTACCCTCTGTTTGATCCTTCGTGTAACATTGTTCCACACTCGTCTCTAAAACAAACTTTAAAAAAATGACATTATTGTGTAATGTCCATAGAGTTGCCTCTTCTCTTTGGAAAGGATTACGCTTGTCTTTGCTATACTAAGTAACTCTGCAGCTGGGAGCGGTAAGCAGTCTCTCATTATGCCGTCAGATTGTCGCTGTGTGGGGTGGCGGAGGGAGGCTGTACTTCACTGGCTTCCGCGCTTCGCTCGAATCCGTCACACCTGGAAGAGCTGGATCTGAGCACCAATCGCCCTGGAGACTCGGCAGTGAAGCTGCTCTCTGCTTTGCTGGAAGACCCCAACTGTAGACTGGAGAAACTGAAGTGAGTTTTTTAGTATAGCAAATTATTTGATATAGGAAAATCATTAGATGTAGTTTCTATCATTATGCACTGAAAAAAACATTTGGTTCCAAAATTAAGTATTTAAGCACCGTTATCTGGTATTAATTTTTATATTGTTGAAAGAATGATTGAAAGTCACATGTATATAGCACTTTTCAAGACACCCAAAGTGCTTTACAGAACCAATGGGGAGCCACTGTGTAGCCCCCACCTGGATGATGTGACGGCAGCCGTTCACTCTGGGCCAGTACGCTCACCACAGGGTAGCCAAGGTGGTGAAGGGGCAGGAGAGAATTCACCAGTTAGACACAGGGGATGATTGGGAGTGGGCAATCTCAGCCAGGTTAGCTCTCTTCAAAGATGACCAGGGGTCTTTTTTTATGACCTAAGGTGGATATCCGTATATGCAGGTAATCTCTCTGTTTCGTAACAAAAGCTACTTACATTTCGTAATGCATTTCTGACTTTGTCTACTCCATCAGGATCTTCCCTCGGCTTGATAGTTCGGCAGGGAGTCAGCCTGCGTCGGCTCTTTGAAAGATCTCAGTTGACCACGTTCACTATTAGGTATGTCTCATTTGGGCTCGTGTGAACACACCCAGTACAGCGTTTCACACTGCTCCGTGACCTGAATACCAGCCCTACTCTATTCCGTTATAATATAATTATAACTATAATATAATGTAATATACTATTTATGGAATTCTGAAGTGCTGTTTGATTTCTTTATCCTAGTTTGGCCCCTCTGTCAGAGGAGGAGTGTGATGTCATTGCATTGTGACACATGCTACACACGTGCAAGAGAGATGACATCACTCCAAAAAGGACACGGCGATTGAAGATTTTATATAAATCCTGTTTGACCCAAGGATTGCTGTTCTGGAGTGCCTCAACTGTTCTGCCAGAGAAGATGGGACTTTTCAGGTTAAATACACAGGCACACATATTCTACCAAATTAGGTTTGGGGTTTTTGGAAAGGCTGTAACAGAATATATGCTTACACTTTATGGGCTGCCTGCATGTTATCCCGGACTTCAAGATGAAGAACAAGGCTCCATGTTACTTAAGTGGTTGCCAGTTACAGGTGAATAAAGGAACTGGCGCCGTTGCCCTTAGTGAAATCTATGACATCATATTTGAAATCAGTTACAGCGATTTAATGGAGTTGAGTCACGTATCATTTTGAAACAGAAATTCTTTGCTCTTTGTATAATCTAGTACCGTCCCTGTAAAGGTAGGCATTGGTGTGCAGGCTTCCTAATGTCATACTTTAAATCGGTTTTCCGATCCGATGTTTACTTTGTGCATATTTGCGTGTGAACGCTTGCATGTATTCGTTTTTCTCACTGTGGCTGCACAAGAGCCTTGAGAAATAAAGCTGCACAATCAAACCTGTGCCGTGTGACCTTTAGTGAAAGAGACACAATCAGGGCCTGAAGACTGAATCACTTTAAAGGGAGTTATGGCAGTGAACCAGCGTTTTAATTTAAAATTGCTTCTTGGGGTCATGTGGGGTCGGGGTTGATATATAACATAAAGATGAAAGGTGGAGTAGGGGCAGCCCAACGGGGTGCTTTGGTGGGGAAAGACAAGCCAACAAATTTCCTCTCAGCTGGGAATGTAAACTATGATGAGGGCAAGTGGAGTAAATTAACTGTCACATTATACGATCACCTGTCTCTCCCTCCTGACGGGGATTTTAAAAAGGAAATACACAAGTCGTATTTAAGACAACTGCGTTTTTTTAATTGGGAATGAGCTGTTGTATATATTTCGTTCCGGAGCTTAATATGTAATAAGTACTTAGATTTCATTTCCATTGTCATCGCATGTATTCCATAAAGACTAAATGCACGTTATTTTTTATTTATATGTGCATGCTGTGGGCTGTCTTCAAAACTCATGTCTTCTGAAAACCTTAATTGAAATAATTGTCTGAATCTTTTTACACCTGTTAATTTTAATAAGTGGAGCTGTGTTAAAAAAATAGAATTTTAACACACAAACTCTAGATTCCGCCTTCCAGTACTGTATTTATACTGCCACATCCAAACTAATATATCTACATCTGAGAGATGAAAACAATCCTACCATAATCTCCTTGAAACATATTTTAAATTCAGCTAGATTAATAGAAAGTGCTTTGCTAAGGTTACCATTCAGAGCAAGCTGGGGTTTCCAGGTGGGCGGTAAAGTGAGATCCAACTGTCTTCTGGATGCCTGTCTTATTTATGAGCAATATCTTTAAAAATGACAGGTACCTGGATAGGAATATACCTGTAATGTTTATTTTAGAAGGTTATAAGAATTAAGTAAATATTTTTGGTAACATAGACTCTTGGTGTACTCGAGAAATATATCTCATTCCGGAGAGGGGATTTTTTTTCTTTGTTGTTTATGATTATCTTATAAGATATTCATGAAATGAATTTGGTGATGAGTGGTCATTGTTAACACACCACAGCATGGGAAGCAGAAAAATAAAAACAGAAAAACAAATAGGCCTATTTAAAATACATGTTTGGTGATATGAATAAGAAATCTGTTTACAAGTGACACCACATTAACGTTTGGTGGTATTTATCTGAAGGACTGAGAATTCATATTTTGTTTCTTGTTTTCTGCGTTTAAAAATAGCTCAGCTTCCCTCTACGTCCCTATTGGTAGAACTGGACTGTCAAGGAAGATCGTATGACTCATCAGGTCGGCGTGCACCGATTGGCTGATTTGTATTGCCTTCCGGTCTACCGTGCATTTTTTCACCATTTCATTGGTGGATTATGTGACCGTTTAAATTCAAACACCTACCGTGCTCTAACGGGAAGAGACGAAGTTAGTTTTGAGAGTGTCTGGAGTCTAGTGGTCCTACTGAGATTTTTCCCTACATAATTTAATAAGGTAAGTGGTTATCTTGAATATTTAACTTTATGTCAGTTTATAGTCGCATTTAAAATGTTATTGTTAAGGAAAGAACAAAGGGTATTGTCACACTAATTACAGATAACTACTGTAGGTATATCTGAATTGGTTCATAACGTTCTATGACTGGCCCTTTTTAAAATGTAGATAATTTTAATTTAGCTCATTTTTTTCTCCTACAGAAGCGCGAGTGTAACTGATGATAATGAGTAGTTGGCAACTGATACCGAAGTATCTGTGCCGTGATAGAATCTGGATAGTTAATATAATCCATCTAAAATGGTTTATATGGTTTCTGTTACCCAACTCAGTGTATTACCCAGCTACCGGCTAGTTATTATTCCTGGTTTTCTTGACCTGTGTTGACTTCCTTATTCCGAAGTAATGCGTTTCCATCTTGCGTCGTATATATGGCGAACGGCACCATCGCAGTAAAGCGATTCGATTAAGACGTTTAGTTTTAATTTACCGGTGCTGTTTAGGACACAGTCTGGCCCATCTTTTGACCGGGATCCTTTTAGCACCTTTACAGGCGTCGCCCCTCTGTGTGGCTTGATTTTTGTGCATTCAGCACTATTGAAGTTCACCGGATTTTTTTTTTTATTTTGCAGCGAAAAGTAGCTGTTAAAGTGTTTTAAGTCAACGCACGTGGGTTGCTGTAATCGCACCAGTTTTAAAGATGGAATTTCACAGTGCAACTAGCCGTATAGGGGTATTTACTTGAACCGTAACAGCCGGAAAGCGTCGGCTCGCTGTAGTCCTATTTACCAAGATAAATTAAATGAATACGGGAGAATCTAGCAACTTCTTCCCAACAGACATGTCTCAACGAGCTGCTGTTTTCAAAATACATTTAGTGCCCTCTAGCGGAATTCCTTGTATGTTTTGAGTCAAATGTACTGATACACACTAAATCCCTTATCTGCTGATTTGACCCCTGTCACTTGGCTTTTGTCTAGGACGTATCTGGATTAAGTTCAATGGCCCTGGCTGAGAACGAACACGGCTTCGGGTGTGAAGCTAGTGGGTAAATTGCGGAATGCTCTGTATGGCCATGCTGTTGTGATGAGTCATTTCACTAACTGTAGCTGAGAGACACAATTGGTCTTAAACCTTGTGTTCTAAGGCCATAGGAACATAACTTGGTTGCACATTCTGGGTGTTCTCTTGGTGGATGGTCTACCCTTTGGTACTGGTGGCACTCTGGCATCACTGAGCAGTGGTATTTGTATGTGTCTGTCCTTGTCACCTGAAATCTTTTGTGAGTAGTATTTGATAGCAAGACTACAGAAAAGGCTATTGACTACATGAGTAAGTTGTATTACTGTTTTGTCATATGTATTATATTAACTGTAAATTAAATAAGCAGTAGGTATTTCCTGTCTGAATGTGAAGAGAAGTTTGCATTATATTGTGTCTGAAATAATGTGTCAGCTTTGCAAAGCCAGGAATGAACGGTATGGTTACTGAAGGCTGACTTTTAAATAACAGCTTATCTGTCTAACCCACAGATGCAGTGTAAATATTTTATTAGAAATATGAGATCTTGCTGTATAGTACTTGGGCAAATGGTATAATATACTTAAAAGTAAAAATTCTCCTACTTAGTTGAACACAATGAGAATACTTTGAAAAGTCACATTTATTGGCTGGTCTTATGCATTATCTGTATAGGTTTTTTGCCAGTTAAGGAATGCGATCTAGCAGTGTGGTTTGTTGGTAATAAGTTTCACTTCTGGTTTTAATTATGAACATTGCTAGTAACTGCTTTTGCTTAGTAGCCTGTATATAGTTAGACATTGCTAGCAAGAATTGTACCTTGAGGCAGCTCTGCTGTATAATTTAAAGACACCAGCAAAGGTCTTTGACTTGAGACCTACCTTTTCGGGTTGGTCTTGCTGGCTTACACAGACAGTGTTATGGTTCCCTCTTGCTTATCTGTAAATGCAGCTGTGTGGGATAGTGGGTGTGGTCTCATTCGCGCCTCTCTCTCTGGGTTCTTCTGGCAGAATGAGCGCTCCCCGAGCCAACGATGAGAACCACGGAGTCTGTCTCGTCAGCAAGCACAGCGCCTCCGAGACCTCCGGCGACATTTTTGCGATTGTACAGCCCACGGGAAGGCCCTCGATCCTGCGTCAGTCTCAGGTGGACAACCTGCCTTCCAAAGGTGCACCCAAGGGTGTGAAGGTACTCCTATTGCTGAGCAGTGTTCATTACTTGAGACTGACTGTTAGTAGTGCTAGGAGGTACAGTGTATTGATTGCTGAATTCTACTCGTTTGCTGTGTAAGGTGTGTTTTCAGACCCCGAGGAGAGATCCTGTCACAAAGAGGATTGTGTCTCCCACAAACAATCTCAAAAGGGCGGACCCTCTTCACTCAGAAGATGGCACACAAGTAATTGAGATGAATCATCTGGAAGAGTAAGTGTGTGCCAGGGTATTGTTCCCCTCCTAGTCTGAGTAGTTCCTTTCACAAAGGTAGGGAAATAAATGGTTGCTAAAAATGTAGCTCTCATTATGGTGTGGAGGTAAGATTGATCAATTTTGGAAAAATTCACATTGCGATATCTGACAACTTTTCCAAAATTTATAAAACGAAAAGAGTTGAAAATTTATAGTGGAATAGAACTGCACAGCTGAAAGATGTACCGACCGTGGCAATAAAGTACTTGTTTTTACTCTGCATCGTCTCTAGGGAATCCAAACTATTTGAATGTCTTGTGACGAGTTTGTTTTTGCTTCATTCCTCCTCACTCATTTTTAAATTTCTTGCAGCTGAGCCAGACTGATTTCAGCAGCAAGAGTGAAAATGATTGGCGTAGAGCAGGGCTAATCAATTCAGGCCCTCGATTCCAAATCCAGGCCTTGTTTTCAGGTCTCCCAGGTAGTTAGTTTAACAATTACTGATTCTGATTGGCCAGAGGCTTCACACCTGACTGACAGGTAAAGGAAGGCTGGAAAATCAGCAGTGCTCAGCCCTTGGGGACCGTGAGTTGAATAGCCCTGGTGTAGAGTTTGCAGCGCTCATGCAAAAGCAGCAGTGTTACACTTTAGTAAATATAACAGTAACAATGTGCATAACATGTGCTGTTGATATGAATGATTACAAAAATGTTTATTCTGTGGAATTATTTCAATGTTTGTGAAAACAACATTAGAAATGTATTTCTTCGTTCAGAGTTCTAATCTGTTAACATGGGGGCCGAAATGAAAATCCACACGCAGCCGCATTGCGCGTGCCACGCAGCCGCATTGCGCGTGCCACGCAGCCGCATTGCGCGTGCCACGCAGCC